>WBMZ01005882.1:0-23413 GCA_013400975.1 Atrichornis clamosus
CCCCGCTCCTCCCCTCCCCACCACATCACAAGACACAGATGCCACAGTTCCTCCTTTTCATTGAATCCTACAGTGCTGATTTTTTCCTCACTGATTTCTGCATTTCCTGTAAGGTTTGTATTAGATACAAAAGTTAAGGAAGATAATAGGAATGAGATAGTTCCTGTGTGCCCCTTGGCCATCTCCCTTGAATATCTTCCTAATGTCACTAAGTTTAACGACATACTTTGAGACTTCCAAAATCAGGTTTGACAGCTTGGGCTTCAAACTATAGCTTCCTCTGCATTGTGTCATGGTAAATTTGTGACTGGCAATATTTCACAGGCTGCAGTTGCTTATGATTTTTCTGTGTAATTGGCTCTGTGTAGGCTGCTGGCTTTTTTTCTCTATTTTTTCTTGATTAAGAGGGGAAATATTAAAAGGACATAACTGATTACATTGTTTTGTATTTTCTGTAGTAAGATCTTTTGTTCTTTTATTTTCAGGACTCTAAATATTTCATTTTAATTAAATTAAAATTTTGTAATGAAGGATGCAAGACTGTGAGTCAACTGGAAATATTTTGAATCATTTACATGAAGCTCCTCATTATAAAATATATCTTTATTTACACTTAGAATAGAGTTAGCATGTCAGCCCTAAGCTTTTACGTGTTTTGGAGTGGGCTTTTTGATTTTTTTTTTAAGGCTACTAATCATCTAATGCTAACTAACTTATCTAAAATAAATCTCTCTCAACCGTGAAAGACTGCAGAAAACATAACTGAGATATGCAAAGTGAGCCCAGAATTTTGATAAATATAAAAAAAATGGAACTGAAAGTACACTTGGGTTTATAGTTGTTAAACTTACTATGTTCCTTCTTTTCTTTTTTAAGAAAAAATTTGATTTTACTATAAACATATATGCATTATAAAAAATTAAATGCTCTTGAAAGAAAGGTTAAGTGGAAAATCAACATTTTTATGAGTTCTAGTGTAATGCTAATTGCAATGTTTTCCACAGCTGTATGTTAACAAATTTAGATCAATCCCTCTGTGGTAAGAGTAGAGGCAGTGTCTTTACATACTTA
The DNA here is from genome assembly GCA_013400975.1 of Atrichornis clamosus. Classification (NCBI taxonomy): domain Eukaryota; kingdom Metazoa; phylum Chordata; class Aves; order Passeriformes; family Menuridae; genus Atrichornis; species Atrichornis clamosus. The sequence continues at coordinate 1,072 of WBMZ01005882.1, forward strand.
CCATGGCATATTTGTACATTTGTTCACTTGCTTCCCTATTAGAACACAAAGGGGCAAGATACTGAAATTACCCTGAGGCAAAAATACTTAAACCAGTATGCAAAGGATTTTTGCAACACAGGGATACTAGCAAGTTAAAAAGATATCAACTAAAATGGCATCTAATTTCAGCACTAAGTGTTCACAGAATCAGCTTCAAGATTAGGTGAGACCCTGTAATTTTTCAAGCTGCTTGCTCTATAACTTTCCAGATAGAGAAAACACTGGCTTGGGATTTTTTAAAAGTCCTTTGGACTCTCAGTTCTACAAATTCTAGTCCCTCCAGATGAACTTGGACATAATTGGGAGTAAGAGCAGCTGCAAGATTTTCAGATATCACACAATTTCCGTAGCAGTCTACGTTTGCACTCATGAGTGTTTATGTTTACTTGTGTAAGAGTAATGAGTAGTTCAGCTAGAAAGATTTATCTGCAAGCCAGAGCCATGTGAGCATTTGCAACTGGAGTGTGGTCACTGAGAAGAATGCAATTACTTAATATTTCTTTCCTTTGCCCAGTGCCAGGAGAAGCTAACCAGCCTGCGCTCCATAGGGGTGGACTTCCGTGGAAGCTTCCTGATGGCCTGCAAAGGCACTGATTGCCTGAATCTTTCTGGTGGGGTGGCTCTTAACTTTGGTGTTATCTTCTAAGTCTACAAATTGCTAAACCAACAAAGCGATCATCAGCGTTATTAACCAAAACAAAACCATTAAATTACTTATTTTTCAGTATTGTTTGAAGGGTCACAATCATAAGTGTGTTCTTATGTATGTGTTTTTGCACAAGCCAAGAAACACCCAGACACAATATACGAACATGCTGCATTTTAAGCCCCACGCCTTGGACCTCACTCGTTAGCATCTGCCCTCACAAAGATCCCACTGAATTCATGAGGACCAAGGTGCCAACAGTCCTTTACTGCGTCCTGTTGATTCAAAGAGAACAGCTTTGCTGTTCCAGATGCATCGCAAGATTTCTTTGTTTAGTGCTATACTAGGTTCCTTATTAGCACCCATCCAATTGCAGCCATGTACCCTTTACTTCTCAGTAGTTATCAGAGCTCAAAGCTTGGGATTAATCTGTGTTCAGTCCCTAATCTACCCAAACCTAGGAACAGAGCAACAATCATTTCTTGATGGTTTTCCTTCTTTTTGAATGTAGCCATTAAGTTTTATCTTTAGGTTTCTCTTTTTTCTCAGAAGATATTGTAGTGACAGAATTGTAGAGAAGTAATTTCTCCTTTTTATTTCTAAAATAAAGGCAACTAGCAACAAGACAAGAGAAATGGCGTGAAGGGGTGCTAGGGGATGTTCAGGCTGGACATCAGGAAGAATTTCTTCACAGAAAGGATTGTTAAACATTGGAATGGGCTGCCCAGGGAACTGGTGGAGTCACCGTCCCCGGAGTTGTTCAGAAAACGACTGGATGTGGCACTCGGGCCATGGTTTAGTTGACACAGTGGTGATTGGTCAAAGGTTGGACTCAATGACCTTGTAGGTCTTTTCCAACCTTATTGCTTCTAATGGTTCTGTGATTCTAAAACTAAAACTCTCACATTGTTATCAGCTTATTTATTAAAACAGAACAACAAAAACTCAACCAAAACAACTTGAAATGTAGCTACACACACCAATCTGTACTTTAGCAATGCTGACTATGCCATTTTGTTGCTGAACCTGGAGAAGACTGTGGGGGGCTGGTGTGCACCAGTGGGCAGATACATCTGCCTGAGAGAAAGATGTGCATCCATAAGGATCCTGTCATGGAGGATCAAGTTGTAGAACAAATCCTCCAGCTGGGTAGTTGTGCTGGAGCAAGCCAGGGTAAATCTCCTGAAGGCCTGGGTTGCTGTGGTGGAAAGCTGTGTCCCCAGGCCACACCCCTGCCCTGCTCTGCAGGTCAGTGCGAGCTCCTGTGGAGGTGTTTGTGACGAGCTGATGCTGCAACACAGTGTCCCTCTCAGATAAAGCGCTATCCTACTCATCCCTCAAAGGTGTGCCCGAGCAAAGGTAAGCAAGGGGCTTGCCTAGAACTAACTAGAACGAGACGAGAATGGTTACTGCTTTAGGTTTAAGTTCCATTTTAAGTGAGACTTCCATGGTGTCGTGGTAGTTGCAGCATTATGCCTTCCCTTCAACAAGGCATAAAATAAACTGCGTTTGGGTAAGGTACAAGAATTTATGATAGTTAAATAGGTTAAAATATCACATTCCTAATGAATGTAATTAAAGCAATTTGGTTTTCCTAGGGTGGATCAATCTGAAGTGACTGCTGAGAGATAGCAAAGAGAACAGGTACCCAAATTGTGCCTCAGACTCTACTCTCCCTTTTCTTCTGCATCAGAAATGCTTCCAAATGCAGGAAGCATGTCCAGAAGAAGTGCAGTGCAGCAGAGCAATACTAAAGTCAATTGAGCTATTTCCATTTACAGCAGCCAAGGGGCTTGTCCCTGGTTTTTTTCTGCAGAAGAACATGCAAAGCAAATTTAAGATCTTTATTATGAAGCCGTGGACAGGTTTCAGGCTTGATGTGCTACCTGGAGATGGTCCCCGAGAATGAAGGAATGACCGAGAGAAAAAAGGGTGTATTTTAGGTGGTACCTAATTTGCTTTTTCACCCTCTAAACTGAATTTTGCATTTTTTTATTTTGCAGTTAATGTAAGCATTTCATTGGTACGATTGTATTGCTCTTAAAATGGGTTGCTAATACTTGAGAGATGCTGTCAATCAAAAAAGAGTAACTTAAAATACTTATAATTATCTCTACAATTAGTACTCCTATAAAGAGAGTATTTACATGATCCATCAACAGATCAGTTAAATGCTTTCAGTACACTTTACTTGTATTTGGCAGAACAATTTCCTTGCAGAAGTACACCAATGAGTGGGAGATACTGCAGCTAACAAAGTTAAGTAGAAATAAATGCTTGGGGATTTTTTCCTCCCAGGATTTGTAAAGAAAGAAAAAAATCTTCAATTCCAGGCTCAGAAAGACCTCACTTACCTTACTCACATAAGCTGCCTTTCTGTTTTAAACCACCAGCCTTTACAGCTGTGAAAGAGTGTGGGCTTGAAAAGGAAAACAATATGAAGTCCAGTGGGTTCAAAATTCTCTGAATAGGCATTCGCCCAAATTCTGAAAGTTTTAGAGTTGAGGTCTGGCTTTATTAAATTTATGGTAAAATTACCACAGGCAGGAATACAATTTTAATCTTAAAAGTGTATTGTTTTAATTTATGAAAGTTGGCACATTATGGAATGTGTAAGATTTCATTCCACCAAAAAAAAAAAAAAGAAAAAGGCAATAAACAAATACAATGAAATGAACTTACCAAAGTAACACTATTCAGAGCTGCATGAATGTATATCTTAAGAAATGAGCCCCTTTTTTCCCTAAAATTGTGGACAAAGTCACAGTTATAGTAAAATGTGACATGTGGACACTGTGCCAGTGAGGTATTTTAAATCACTGTTACTTACATTTTTTGTTTGCATTTATGTTTTAGAATTTATTTTTCTTTCCCTCTCTGTTTAGGAATCTGCAAGCCTAGTAGAGCCAAAACATTTTATTTCCTTTGTGAGAAGGATGTATAGTTGCTGAATAATTTATATTGTATTCATAAGATAATTCATAAATGTTGGTACTTCTCCCCTCCCGCAGATCTGTATGCTTCCCAGATTAATAATTCAATCATCCTCCTGATGCAGCTGAGCTAAGGTGAGGGTATTATCTTACAGAGACAGTGACAAATGCATAAAACAATAGGTTTTCCTGGCAATTGTTAGAATAGTTGGTCAGGATGTTTTGGTGGTGAATCACTCAGTTTCAAGCAGGTTATGTGTGGTGTGAGCCTGTGGGCAGTTACTGTGGAAGCAGACAGCATGAGCAAACATTTGGGAACAAGTTATATAAGCACAGACTTAGCTCACCCATGTGGATGGGATCTTTTAGTCTTCAGCAAAGATGATTTGGGTTTTAGTGCGACTTCCTACCTCCCTGCACGTGGAACAGGCAGGGAAATTGAGCTGCTGTGGGATGAAGTGTGTAGGAAGGGAGTGATGGTCCATGTGCCAGTGGGCAGCTGCTGTTTGGGGCACCTGGGCAGGGCAAAGCTTTGTCCCAGGGCTGGAGGAAGCCCCGGCAGCAGAAGCCAGAGGGGCAGGAGAGGGTGGAGGGCAGGTGGGAGCAGGTCCACAGGCGGGTCCCAGGGGCTGGAGCCACCCTGTGTGAGGAGAGGATGAGGGCACGGCCTTAGCTCAGTCTGGGACTCCCTGCAGGTACCTGGTGGGAGAGGAGGGAAGAGGCATTGTCCCAGCTTTACACCTGGACCCATTCTGGGCAAGGGCTGGGGCAGATGATCCCCTTTCCACCCAAACTGATGTGAGTCCATGATTCCAAGTTCGCAGGCTGACTCTGCTGAAGCACTGAAACAGGGCAAGAGCAGCACCTCTATTCCAACAGGATATCCTCAAGAGCCTAATTTCTGAGACTCTTATGTTATGGGAAAGTGTTTTACTTTGCCTTAAGAGCCTGCTGAAAGGCCCTAAGACATGCCATAGGGGAAGGCAAGAGTTCAGCACTTCCAACAGCAATAAAGGAGAATGTTTCTTTAGAAATCTGAGCATGATTTTAATGGCCTAATATTAATCAGCCAGGATTGAAAATGACCGTCAAATTATAAATAGAGCTGAAAGGCACGGCGTACAAAAATACAGTTGTATTTCCATTATAAATTTTGTATAAATAGAAAGAAAAATAATCCCTGAAATTTTTCAAGCTCAAATTCCAGCTGCTCTGTTAACATGAAACCTGTTCTTTCCCTTGTTATTTTTCATTCCTGAGCCTGTGAAACCATGTTTGGGACCAGCCGCTTTTCTCCCACTGCCAGCTCCTCCTTCTCCAGCCATCACAGCCCTGGAACTGCTCACTTGCTTTGTGTGAGAGAGATCAAGAACAGGTTCAAAGTTTCTAGTTGCAATCTGTCTCTTCCCATGCTAAAATCTAGTGTGGGATCATTAACAAATGGTTCCTGTGGAGATATCTGGGTCTAGCACGGCCACAGCTGGATGAATATGTCATTTGAATAAATGAATAATTTTAAGTGTCTATTTTCCAGCCTGCCCTCACCTGAGTGCAAGCTGCAGCAGCTCAGATTCCCTGGTAGCTTGCAGGCAGCTGCCATGACTGGCAGGAAGACCCTGATGTTGCTGTTCTCTGCAACACTTCACACAAGAAGAATTTGTAGTCTGCTTGTTACTTAATCAGCCTCTGAAGAAAAGGGAAAATATTTTGGTAGTGCGGCCATAGGTGCCCTGGACACCAGGAGCCTGCTGGGTGGCTCTGGGGATAGCCCTCAGGGAGCCCTGGTGTTAGGAATGAAGTGGTTTGGGTGTGGCAAGCAGCTGGTACTGGGCTTCTCACTTCTGGGCAAAACCTTTGGGTGCTGACAGCAGCAGACGTTGCAGCTTTTACTTCAGTAAGATCCAGTCTGGATCCAGAGGCTTTGGTGAAAATGTACTTCAGCTCACAGAAAGTTTTTCTTACTTCGGGGAGGTTTCATACTCCAACAGGTTGTGAAGTAAATGGCCTGGAATGTAAATTTATTTGTCAGCCCTAAGTAAGAATATTCTGACTTGAATTGAACAAGAAGGGAATGTACTGTACAGCAGGTCATAATAAAATATAACATATTTTCTCTGAGTTTTGCATTAATTCAGCCACTCTTAAGGGTACAGTTGTACACTGGATTGCCCCTTGCTCTTCCTTTCACTATTGTCACCCTTTCTTGCCTTAATTTATTCATGGTGGGGGCATCAAATCCAATTTTCTTACACACTCAAACATATGGATTCAAGATGTGGGCTGGTCTGACAGAAGGATATTGTGTTTTTTTTACTTTCTCTAAAACTGAATAAGCAATTGTCACAATCCGAGCTATTGTGCTGAGTAAAAAAAAAAAAGTTTATAAAATGGGAGACTGTGTATGGGTGGCAAAACTGAGCGCTACATAAATGTGCAGAGCAAGAATATGCTTATTAAATAGGCAACAGAGAATTAGAGGAAACTATTTCAGTGTGCATTCAAGAATATTATGGGATTGTTTATAGGGCCCAAAAGAACTTCCTGAGCATTAACACATGCAGTATGAGACACAGAGGTGGTAGAATCTATATAAAGGTGAACAGACATGTGAAACCAGAATAACTCGTTACCATTTACGCTGTTGCTGCCTTGAGGCTATGGCAACTATTTCATCCACCTTTTAGAAATTCATTCAGCTTTTTTTTTTTTTTCCAGTGGGGTGGATTGAAAGACAACATTTTTTTAAGGCCAGGGAACAACGTCAATGATAAATCAAGCTAATCTTGTACTATTATTTCAGAATAATGAAGGGCACATGTGAGAACCCTACAGAAAACATGCACTGTTACTAATAATGCATTATCAAAGGAGGAGGTGAAGGTTTGGTTTATGTCCTTTTCCCTTCTCTTTAAGTGTAAAGATCAGATGACATATTTATCTCTGGATCTATACATTTGTGTCATAGTGAAAATTCATCTCTTCACACCCTTTCCTAGGAGACTCCTCAGAGTCTCCAGTCTTCTGGACAAAGAAGAGGAGAAAATTATGACAGCAGAAAAATCTATGCAAATAAATCCTCAGTAATGAAAGGGAAGGTGAGTTTTGCACTGTTTGATTTTGACTTTTAACTCAAGTACTGAAAAACACTCAGGAGAAAATTTATCTCTCTGTCTTTCCTCAGGGCAGAAAAGGTTCAAAGTGAACTTGTGGGGTCTCCAGTGGCTCCTCAAGAAAAGTTATGAGAAAATTAGCTTTCCTGGTAGCTTAAAGGTAAAAAAACCAGAAGAAAATCCCATCCTCTTACACATTTTATCATGTATTTAACCTTCTTAAATTATTGAGAAACATGCCAATTAAGAGTTTGTCTTTTAAAACATTCTTATCTAGATTTTTTGAACAAATAGGGAATTAGACAGGCATTCATCCATCTTTTTATTGCTTTTTTCCCCCACATTAGGAAATGCTATACATTTCCAGAAGCCATAGCAAATGGTCTCATTTGCTGTGGGATTTGCTTTCAGCTGGGACACAGACTGTGGTATACCTGTGCTACCAAAAGGATGTCTGTTTCAAAGCAGGGGAATCAGTATGCATTACTGTCCTGCTCTAAAATCCCAGGAGTGTCACACAGAATTTTTGCTACCCTGTAGTTCAGCAAGGCCAATACTGAACTTTACAGCAAGAGTTGACTTCATCCAAGCATTTTAGGATAAAACCAAGAAAGATTTGTTTACTTGAGGGTTTTACCTGCGAAGGGAGGGGAAGGAAAAAAAATCTCATTAGCTAAAACAAAAACAAAATAATTCTTTTTAGGAGTGGCGAGATCTAAGGTAGATCAAAAATGGAGGGAGAAAAAAGATCTGTCTGTTGCCTCATCCTGTGCACCACTGCTCCTTGAGTTTCATGATCACACAACCACAGAATCATTTAGGTTGGAAAGGACCTCCAAGATCATCGAGTCCAACCTTTGACTGATGTCCACCTTGCCAACTAAACCACAGCACCATGCCACACCCAGTTGTTTCCTGAGCACTTCCAGGGATGGTGACTCCGCCACCTCTCTGAGCACTCTGTTCCAATGCTTAACAACCCTATATGTGAAGCAATTCTTCCTGATGTCCAACCTAATGGTGTACCCATTGAATGAATTCTGTAATTTTAAAATAAGGCCAGATTTCCAACAAGTGTGTGTTGCTATCAGTCCCCTGTTGTACATGGAGTAATGGTACTTATAGTAGTTGAAACCTTGACCTTTTAAACTCTTACCTTTGTCTATTTATAGTAGTGCTTTTCTCTTTTTAACTGTCTATTGAAGCATAATAACATTAACTTTCTAATAGCATTTAAATTACTGCTTACACTGACAGCCTCTAATAAACCTTGAACACAGATGTATTCATATATAGGATTTATTAAACTTTTAGGGTTTATTAATTTTATCATTAAACCTTAATGGCTGTAGAACTTAGTCTGTACCTGAAGGGATATGCCTCTGAAATGAAAATCACAAACCCTGCTGCTGGAGGCTTTTTCTTGTGCCACAGCTAGGGTTCCCTTTCCAGTAGGTTTAAACCATCTTCCCCAACCAAGGTATGTTGATGAAAGGCACGTGTTTTGCTTGAACAACTCCATCTACATTTGGGTTTTGCTAGCTGTAGCAGTTGAAGGGAGAATAACAAAATGTTTTCATAGATCAGCTTCTTGCTTCAAACTTATAGCAAAGCCTTCATAAAACTTAAACTTGAATAGAAAGAAGAGTAAGAAGATATTGGTAATACCTGAGTTTGGTTGCTGTCATGTAAGTGAAGTAAAAAGAAATTACACCTACTCTGGGTGAAACAGTGATTCAGAGGGTTCACCTTTAAGCTGAAGAGTCTTTAAAAGGAAATTTGGTTCTGTCTCGAAGTGGATGTGTGTGGGAGACTGACATTAACACCTTGCACTGAAGAAACTATTCTCTCAGTCCCTTTTCACAGCTGACTAAACACAAACAGTGTGGGGTTAGCAAAGAGCCACAGACAGCAGGGCTGGTTATAGCCCACGCTGAATGAGAAGCTGGAGTCAACAAGGTAAATGAAGGGCAGACTAATCATGGATCATATTTCCCCTACTCACTGAAGCCCTTACATTACATTATACATGCCATTGTGCTACATTTATTTCTAGGACATCAGCTCAAAGCCTGGATTCTCCACCAGCCTCATTAGCCCTTGGAGCAGACTCCACTGACGTCGAGGTCCATAACCACACCGCCTCTACTGCCTGAGCAGTCAGTGTAAAAATACATTAAAAGAGCCAGAGAGCAGCACAGTTTTAAACATGTCAGTGTCCCTTTGTTAGCTACATTGCTGAGCCATATACCCACAACATGAAAGATTGCTGTATTTAACAGGACAGGTATGTAGTTTAAAAGATCACTTGACAGTTACCTTTTAAAATGTTCTAGTAGCTTAGGTCACCTAATTTGTTCTCCAAGTCGAAGGTAACAGCTAGCATAAATCTCTAATTTCCCTGCTCTGGTATTGCTTAAGATCAACCTACCTGCTCCACTATATTTTTTAATCTGTGAGGTTTGACTGCATTTAGCAGGTAAGGACCTCAGGAGAAGCTATTGACATTCAAGACTTCCAGCTAAATATTTTTTAGTCTTTCTCACACCATGAATATTAAGTATTTATAGCTGTACTGGACCAAGAAGAAGGCATCACTCAGGTGCTTCAGCTGGATTGTTCCTGTAAGGTTGGCAGACCTTCTGACTATTTTAATGATGGCATAACTCTATTCACTTAACACGATGTAGAAAAAAATATTACAAGTGGCCATTTAAACCCTATAATTTCTCTGTTTCCCAAGTCTGTGCGAAAACTCTTGGCAGTCACAGTGATGTACCTGAAGGCAGCTGGGAGGTGTGTGTGCCTGCCCTGGCAGGGTGTCCTGCAGGCCCCTCACAGAGCTGGAGACTGCAGCTGCTGCAGGGGGGCTCTGCTGCTCCTGCTGCAGCCAACCTGCCTGGGATTCTGTGTCTGACTGCACTGCTCAGGGTAGACACACCTCCACATCTGTGCAGGTGTAGGTGCCTTTGGAGATAAACCTCGACGTTTCCTTGGCAGGCAGGCACTTTGTGAACATTGCCTGTTTAAGTCAGATATGAAAATTTTAACTTCAGGCTGACAAATGTAGGGCAAGTTTGATGGAAAAGGCTGGAAGCCTCTAAAATGATGATGATAAAGGCTTTTCAAATATTTATTAGTGTTCCTTTTCCTTGGCCTAAAATCATCATAGATTAAGTGTATCAAAAAGAGTCCAGGGATGACCACAATGGAAATGTATTTTTTTTAATAAAAAGAATGATATAAAACTCAGGGTTTTCAGTATGCATTTTGGAGCCGATCTTTTGGAATTGAATGAAACATAAACAGGTGGTTAAGCATGGCTAACTTTTGAATCAGGATTCTTTAAGGTGTGTGAAGAGACAGGAGTCAGACTGATAGCCAGGATACGAATGACTTAAACAAATAAGAGGAAGTGCAGAACATAATAGCTCTCTCCAAAAGTGAACTGACCAAAAATTATGAGGATAAGTGGGATGTGTCACAGGTAAAAACCGTAATTGTAGGAAGGCTGGGAGACTATTAGTTGGCAGAATTTTCTAGGACAACTTTAATTTGCAGACATCCTTCCAGTGACTGTAGACATTTCCTGCTTTGGCTGCAGTCTGCTCAGATGTGTAATGGAAAAAGGAAAAATATTCAGTGAAGTTAAATGCAGTCTTATGAAAAGTGTGAATACCATGGGCTGCCTAAAGTCCAATGGAAAATGGATACATTCAGGAAATGGTGAGAATTGGCATAACTGTATTTGATGGGAATGTAGCCATTTACCTTAGGTGAGTACTTGGCTCTTTTTTGCTCATGTTGTGCCAAGACTTTCACACTCTCAGGGTGATTTAATTAATATACTGCTAACTATTTATTGAACCCCACCTGGCAGAGCTCAAGGACTTCAGAGATGCTGAAAGTCCTGAGTAGACACTGGAAAAAATGTACTTTGTAGGCTTTCAGAATTGTCCAGAGCATGTTTTTCCCTTTGGAAAACCAGACCCTTTGTGTTTATCTTCAATGAAGTTGATGTCTTGCATCTTGTTGGGTAGTTTCACATGTAATGACCCTGATGCATTCGAGTGCAAGATTGCTAATGAGAAACACTGGGAAGAGCCGAGAGTACTAGAAGGCATATGTGGAAAAAAAGGACAGCTACCTATGTTTTGGGGCTATATAAACCCCTTTGGCCAAAGACTACTACTTCTATTTTTATTTGTTTAACACCTAGCATGCTTGGGCCTGGCTCTTCAGCTGCAGTATTTATCAGTTTTCACTGCTCAAACAATATAATGCAACATGTGTGCACATCTGATACTTCTTGCCAATTTTTAAAGCAATATTTAATCAGGATGTAAGACTAAAGTCTAGTAAATGACTGGAACGAACTATGTGCTTTTGAACACTGCCAGAACAGAACAGTTGAGGAAGGAGGTACAGACAACCCTCTGAGGTCATTAATTCTGAGGTTGGTCACTACAGACAGGGCACACACATACTGTGACATGAAGGAAAGGATATGGCAAACTCCTGACCCATTGTTGAGCCAGGACACTCCTGTTGGACATCCTAGTAGGAAGTGAAGGAGAAATCTGAGAAGGTGATATCAATCCCCATTTGTTCCCACCTACACAGCATTTATAGGAAAGTTTATTTCCCAGAAAGCAGGGTTTTATCTGAAGTTGCAATACTAACTTAAAACCACGTCATGATTTATTTAAAAAGCTTGTACTACAGGGAATTAATAAGGAATGGATTGAAACCTGGGTCACTTATAGATAAAAAATTGAGCTGTTCTTATTATGAACATATAAAAAGAGGCTGACTACAGAGTGGTTCCTTCTGATGAAAGATCATTCTAGACACTGACGTTGCCTCTGTGCTAATCATGTGTGCAGGTGACAGAGAAATTGGCCAGGGTAGTGAATAAGGAAAAAAGTTGCCTGTGCTGTGCAAGCTGAATGGCTTAATTAGGTTGTCATGACAAGCACAATATGTTTTAATAAAACTAAGTAGAAAATAATACACATGGAACAAAATTACAAGTTCTCATTTGAGGATGGGAGACTGTCTTGGCAAGCGGTCACACAGAGATATATTTAATAATCTGTGGTAATTGCCTCGAGGTGAAGGCTCAAAGGAGCTCCAAAGACAAGAAAGCAAATGTCCCACAGGCATCTCCAAATATCTTGGAGGTAAAAAATATGGCAGAGAAGTGGCTGTGCCTATACACAAAATGCTGATGGTAAAACTTTATGTCTAAGTGAAAAAGTTGCATTTCAGAAGGAAATTGGAAATTTGAGAAAAAGATAAAAATGCAATAAAATGGAGTAAAAACTGCAAGTCAAGTCCCATTATATGTAAGGAATTAAATGTACAAGTTTAGAAAAGAAGATTACCATGGATAGAGATTTAAACACTGAACAGCTATTTGGGGTTGTGAGCTTTTTGACCTTTCCATAAAGGCATAATAAAATCTAATCACCGGGAACTGGAGTTTGAGAAATGGAACATCAGAGTAAAATGTAATTAAGATGATTAACTCCTGGTATCATCTTTCTACTGGATGCTCGATTCTGCCATCATGGTTTTGCATCTCAAGAAATTATGAGAAATTTATATCCAGACACAATTTCAGATTTGACTTTAATTGATGGTAGAAAATCTGCATGTGCTGATTAAACAAAGTCAAAGACGCCAAACTAGCTAAGAACTACCTCCATATTATTTAAACTGCCTTTGTCCTTATCCACTTGTTGATTTTATGCTAATGATCATGCCAAGCAGCTAGTGCAAAGGATCACACATTTGCAAGAAACAAAGCATTACTCTTTAAGCCATAAAAAAGCCTAAAAGTAACCATAAATGATGCCTACAATAATATCTTATTACAAATCCATCACTTGTCCAAACTAAAACAATCATTTACAGGAATATCTAACTACATGAGCTGTTTGGATATATTTTAACTTTCTTTGTGTAAGAGCATATTTCACATCTCAAGTCAAGTCATCAACTGTTTACTTCAGAACGCCAGGCTTATTATGCCCACCCTATAAGATCTGTTTGTCTTTTGCATTTTAAGGAAATAGAGTTTCATAAACACCATATTCACTACTGAAGATGAAGCTTTCCACATTGTTAGGAGACTTTGTTTCCTGCTGTTGAAATAGATCTTGGGTTTAGACCTTTAATTTAGATTAAAATTCCTAAAAAAACCCTCCTTAGAAATATAGTAAGGATGGATTGACCTTTTTAATGGAACTTTTGTAGAAGTGTATGAGAATTTCTTTATAAAGTATGCACAGCCAGTAGGCCACTTTCCCTTTCAGCAGAGCAATCATTACAAAAAGATGAGCCAATAGGGGAGATACCAGTTATTGTGTTGTTAAGCTGTATGCCACAGTATCCAGCTTTTCCCTTAGCATCTGCAGGCATCTGAATAAAAGGTACGAAGCCAATGTGATATTTCATTCATGTCTGGGAGACATCATAGAATAAAATCATAAAATCATAGAATGCTTAAGGTTGGAAAAGACCTCCAAGATCATGGAGTCCAACCTTTGACCGATCACCACCATGGCAACTAAGCTATGGCACTCAGTTCCACGTCCAGTCATTTTTTGAACACCTCTAGAGATGGTGGCTCCATGGGCAGCCCGTTCCAATGCTTAACCACCCTTTCAGTGAAAAAATTCCTCCTGGTGTCCAGCCTGAACCTCTGCTGGAGCCGTTTGTGGTCATTCCCTCTCATCCTGTCACAAGTTGCTTGGGAGAAGAGGCTGACCCCCCCACCTGACTACAACCTCCTTTCAGGAAGTTGTAGAGAGTGATGAGCCTCCTTTTCTCCAAGATAAACACCCCCAGCTCCCTGAGGTGCTCCTCACAGGACTTGTGCTCCAAGCCCTTCACCGGCTCCTTTGCCCCTCTTTGGACATGCTCCAACACCTCAATGTCTTTCTTGAAGTGAGGGACCCAGAACTGGACACAGGATTCAAGGTGTGGCCTCACAGTGTCGAGTACAGGGGGTCAATCACAGCTCTGGCCCTGATGGCCACACCGTTTTTGATACAGTCAAGAAGCTGTTGAAGGCAGTAGATTTAGCAGTAATAACAGAGAACAGGCTTTACTGGCAATGCTGCATGTGGGTTACATCCCCGTTCTTCAACCAGCTCCCCTGTGTATTATATCTGCTCCTGATGGCAGATGTAAGACACACAAAGACCTACAATTCCTGGATTTGAAATTAACACCTCCCCTTCTCCTCTCAGCGAGAGTTGGACAAGTTGGTTGATTCTTCCTTCAGCAAAATACTAATTTAAATTATTTGGATATTAAAGTGACTTCTAAGATGAAAATTACTAGAGTCAACACCATGAAAACTGTTCTGTAATTGTGCATGGGGCCAAGAAAGGTAAAAGATAATTTTTCAAATAAAGGTGCTCCTGTGTGATTGCTGGCTGCGCCATTATTGTGGTTTGATTGTCTGTATTTTTTGGAATGATAAAATATGAAATTTGACATAGCATAATGTTAAAAATCCATCCTTGAAAGTTATAAATCATTCCAGGAAATTGAATAGTTCTGTGTGCATGACTGTATGCATGTGCACATGTGTGTGCTCATGTGATTGTAGGGGACCCATGTGCTAACATTTCTGATAGAGGGACATTTATCTAAAAAATCACAATCAGACAAATCTCCACTTTAAATAGGACTATGACCATAAGATAAGGCACATAAAAAGCTATCTTGCTATCTGGTACTATCAGAGCAGAAACATGAAATTCTTATGGTGATTTGCTCCAGCAAACATATTTTTAGCAAAACACAGTGTTGGAGAGCTAGAGCCAGAAGAATTTAGAACAAAAATAAGAGGCATAGTTTGCGTAGTGAGGTTAATTACCCACTGCAAATACTTAACAAAGTACAGTTGAGTCTTCAGAACTTGAGTGTTCCCTAAAATATCTATCTTATCTCAGGACTATGAGCTTATAGTAAGAACCTGTGCTGAGAGTCTGATCTTTCTATGGGATGATCTCTTGGCCTTCAAAATGTACAAATACGTCTTTGAAATAAAACTGACAACGTGTGAACTGTGGGCAGTGCCTGAGCACTGCAATCCGTCTATTCCCCCAGCCCAGCTTGGTGGAACCTCATCTCGTGTCCTGGTTTGTGATGCCTTGTTGAACTTACACAAAGAAGCTGATCTCATCCCGTGCCATGGAAAAGCACCCCAACCAACACTTAAAATGTTCATGTCTTTTCTGAGAGGAAGTGCTGTATTATCTTCATCAAACACAGCCATGGGCGAGGAAGCAACGTGCTGACTGCAAGAGTGGGAGGGAGGGCTCAATGACCTCCAGAAGTTCCTTGCAACAAACACTTTTATGCATCTGTGAGTGTTACTTAAAATATATACATTCTCAGTCACTAAACCTGAGTACAGCCACTGAAGTGCTTTTTTTGTTACTTATAACCTCCATGAGTAGAAGTTAGTCTTACATAATTAGGAGTTTACATGACATTCCTAGTAAAATAATTCAGACTTTGGTAACAAAAAGTTGGCAGTTTCCACCACATTTATATGGAGCTTCCTTATGCACTTTTTGAAAATTTTAGACGTTCCTGAAATGAATGGTGGATATAGGTTTTTATAAACTCTGGAAATGAAGATTTAAAAAAAAAAAATCTAATTCTGGACATTAAACTTATAAAAAAATTTACCTTGAACTGCCAAACTTGACACTTTTTAAAAGTTTTTATTAAGCTTTGTTGAAAACAAGAACTAACTTTTCCTGCCTATAAATACAGATATGAAAATATATAAAATTAAATTTTACAGTCCAGATAGCTGACCCAGCATAGTACTTTCAGCATCTCTACTTCCATTTTTGTTTTGTGTCTCCTACTACTCACAGAGTAGAAGAAAAAGAAGAACACAATGTAGTCATTCTTTGACGGGCAGATCTTCCCAGAAGCACAATCAAATTCAGATTTTTGTATCTTCATTGTCAAAAAAAAAACTAGTTGTAGAATGGATTCAGTAGGAAATCGAAGGTAAACCAGGACATATTCTTGTGTGAGGAAACACAGAGTATGTGATGTTATCTCCATACTAAAATAAAGACCATGAATCCTATGTAAGAAATACACATAGTAGGACTTTTCTGTAATTGTCAAAAATTACTTTCTTTTATATATGTGTATATTTAAAATGCTCGCTCTTTTAATATCCACAAGAGAACTAAAGGTGCCTGGGAAAATAAATCATGTGAGAATTTCAGTTCTGGCTGCTGCAGAGCCCAGAGGAGGCTTGGACAATGCTTTGGAAAAGTGAAGTGTTGTGGAAAATATTACAGTGTTGTGGTACAAGTAATAGTTTATTAAAAATAAATGCTGCAAAAACGAAATGATGTGTGGTCTGGTAAATTTTTTTTTTTAAAGTTATGCATCCTGCTCATCTAAAAATATGCTAGAAGAACCCAGTGCTGGTTGAGAACCAGCAGCTGTACATGCCTGCTGAGCACAGCAGTCAGAGGGAGCAGATGCAGATCTGCCCTTAGCACTTCTCTGATGCAGATCACAGCCATTTTTTTTTCTATGAGTAATAGTGATAAAGAAACCATTTTTCAGAGAAATATCATATCTCTTTCAGGAATTATTTTGAAAACAATTACCAGTATTTGCAGCTCAGTGAAAAACCTGAAATGATGTTCTTATGTTACCTGCAGCCACAAGAGCAATGTTTCGTGTTAGTAGCACATTTCGGGATGACAGTCTGTGCCCTGAAGTGTGCGTGTGTGCGGCTGCTGTCCCCTGACCTCAGGCATGTGCCACTTACTGACGCCCCTCTAAAGTAAAACCAGGAACGGGGGCCACCGGCAGCACTCAGCCCCTAAGCTGCACGTCTGAGCACCAGCCCCTGGGAAGAGCACGTGGCACCACAGCACCGGCACGCAGCGTGCAGAGCTGGGAGCTGGCAGCATCATGGCAGAGCAGCAGGAAACATTCTCAGCTCCTGTGGCTCTCAGGGAATCAACCAGTGCCACCCAAGACCTCTGCAAAAGCTATTCTTATCGAATTGTCATAGTTGCTGTGAATGGTCACTGGTTTGTTAACTGAAACATTTTGTGTTAGGTGCTTTTCAGTTTGAAATTGGAAGACTTTCCTCCTAAAATTCCATAAAGAAAAAAGATATGGTCCTTGTTGTGTTTTGAACTTAACTTCTGAAGGCTTTGTGTGCAGGTTTGTGTAGACCTTCACAAAGATTATATTGTAGTAAAGCCAGTTGGTCTGCTGGTGCCACTGAATTTTGAACACTTCATAAAACAAACAGCAACACGTGATGAAATGAAAGGAATGATGCATTTCCAGAGCCTGAATTCCAGAGCTAGAGCTCCATGGGGTATCTCACCAGCACAGCAAGAAGCCTCTTCCTTATTTCTTGACCTCTCTAGCACAACTGGCTGTGGTAGGAGTTTGAGATGAGAGTCTGATAAAAACTGAATGAGGGCAGAAGGGGATTCTGAAGTGGAAGAACTGCTCTCCAGAGCCTAAGGGGAGACCCTAAATAATTGACATAAATGGTTGGTGTGTTTGAAGACAGCAGGTGCTGAGTGGGCTAGATATATATCATTCCCTAAATAAAATGGATGTCAAGAAATAAAATTAGACCATAATCCTGCAGTGTATTCTTTCAGTGTTAGTATTAAAAAGCCATCTATGTCTTTTCTGTCATCCAGAGTTTATAAAAAATTATTAGATTCATAAGCAAAATAATAAAAAATATCCAAAACTTTCAGACAAGCATCAGCTTCTTTATCTCTGCTTTGCAAAACTCAGTTGAAGTTGCAATTGTAAATGCAGCACCTCTGACTTCATATTAGTCACTTCGATAGGTTAAGTAACATTGTAGTTGAATTGCAAACCTTAAATCTTTTTCCAGTAGTGAGGAGTATGTAAAAGAAATACAAGGGTTTTCTGGGATGGCTGTTGTCATCTGCTGTTGATACCAGCTTAGGCCTGACATTCCAAAACAATCTTAAGTAGCAGAGCAATCCTCTATGTACTACATGGGAAAGAGTTTTCCTCAGTAGAAAGACAAAGAAAGAATTCAGCAAGGCCCTTCTAGAGTTATTTTCCCTCTGTCTCGCTGAATAATTGATGAAGATAGTTGTACAAAATCATCTCCAGATAAAGCTTCAAGAGCAAGGGGAAAATGGCAAAATTTTCTTTAAACTTAGGAGTAGTTTCTCTTTGATTAAGCAATGCTTAAACAGCATCAGAGGGTGCCTTTGCCCTCGTGACAAATGGCAACGCTTTGGGGTCTTTGCAGGCGGCTCTGGCTGGGGCCGCTTTGCTCGCTCAGAGTTCAGCTGGAATTGGGATCCACAGGCCAGGCACCGCTGCAGCAGCACAGGAGTGGCCACAGCCAGGCTTTAACCAAGCCCTGTGTGCAGCACTGTGAGCTCCACTCGATCCTCATACAATCACAGATGTCTGTACAGAAACGGCATCGCTCCAAATGTCTTGGTGACAGTCGCACCGACAAAGGCCTCACGCTTCCGATAGCCTGGATGCACGCTGGGATTGCCCCTCCGGTCTGCCTTGTCTCCAGCATTGTGCAAGTTCCTTTGTGTAAGAGTTTGGGACCATCTTGCCACAGATCTAAGGCATGAGTGCATGAGATCATAGAAACTTTCTTCTGCCCTTTAGTTCAGAGACGTTTGAAACTAAACATAAAACATTCAAGATGTTGCAATCAACGGTTTTGCAATCATCAATCATGACAGCAATGGACTTCAAGACACAGTGAGAGGCATTTCTTCAATACCAAATTATCACAATTTAGGCAAGGAAAAAGAGCAACTGTGCCGTGTTTCTGTAAATCTCCAGTCACAGTGGTTTGGGTTATGGCCAGTTGATTAATTTAAGCATGCTGTGAGAATCTGACCAGACTTGTGGGCCCATTTTTAGGACGATTTTTTTTACTTCTTTAATTTAAATTTTGGTTTCAGTGCTTTTGAAAGACTCATTATTGTGGCAAATTGTTAGTGTCCTTGGTTTGACTGTTTTTCAGATATTTATAATGTTGCATGCATTATATCTAGCTATTCTTTGCCTTTATGATTCAGTGTTTTCCTGCACTACTTTCTTGTTGCAAACCTACATATTTCACAGATAGTAGCCAGCTAGATTTCATAACATTTCTTTGTATAATTTAAAGATTTTCTTTCCATTTTCTGTCTGGTGAAACTGTAAACATCTTTCATTTTATACCGATTTTAGATCTAATAAAAACATGGAGCAATAAGGCTATTGTTATAAACTAATGAAAAGAAATCCTTCTGTATATAGCAATGAAGTGGAAGAAATCAACATAAACTCTCATGAAAATAATTACTTTAACATATCAAACATGTATTTTGCAGTACTCACACTTGTAATAGCACTTTGGAGTATAAGCCCAAAGAGTCTATTATTTCGTTTCAGATGTACTGCAATTTAGGGCTTCCTTCCCAGAGAAAAAGGGATGCAGCTACGGGATGTTACTGATGCAAGGGGTCAGGTTGCATGCTGGAGCTCAGTAGTCTGTCAGCTAGCTGCAGATAAGATCTGTTGGAAAAATTGAATTTTAGTCTGCCAATGAAGGGTGATTTTTCTCTAAGGTGGGGACAGATCTGATAACAAACAAAATTTCCCAGCTCTTTAGGGGCAGTGTGGAATGGTGACGTAGCAGGCACTGACCTATCAAGCACTCCAGCTGTTTTGGTGAAAACACAGCTAGAAAATTACTTTAATAACTTTCTGCAGTGTCTACACCCTCAGTCGTTGCTGCCACAGTCTCCAAAAGGAACGATCAGCCAATACAGGCAGTTGTTAGGAGTGCATGGCTAAGCTATGAAAATAAGAAGAGATTAAAGGGCAATCTAGGACTGTTTGCTCAGTCAGAATTTGTGCTGATGGCAAACACGAGTTCTTGCCTATGTGAGGCCATCAGGATTTGGCAGAGTAATTTACAGAAAAAATAAAGTGGATGAGATCAGAATCCACTCCCAGTTACACAGCAGTAAATCCAGAGTAACTTTATTCACTGACATCATAGGAGCTATTCTGGATTTACACCAGCTTCAGTGAGAGCTTATAAAGGTCTATGGAGAATTTAAACTTCATGCCTGAATGTGCAAGAGGGAAGATTGGCTGAGTTATGCAGAGCTTGGCACAGACAGTTGTGTCCAAAGATAACACCGAGGAGGAGCTTTTTGCCACCATTCTAATTGTGGTTGTTGCACTATTAAATTCTGCTCCAGTTCCAAATGTATCTGTAAGAATGAAAGACTTGCAACTAGAAATGGACTATAAATTATTTATTGTTCCTGAGCTTATTCTCAGGATAATATCCAAGGGCTCATAGTTATTAATTCTGCATATTCCACGGATGGGTTAGATGACCCACTAGGCTCTTCAAATGTCAATTTGTTCTTTCCTAGAATCTATTGTAGCAAAGACGTCCAGGATAGTCCTTGATATATTATCAGAACACTTTGTATTCGTGTGATAAATACTTCTTTAATATTAAGTGGACACACTACCTCTGCTTCCCATGCTTGATGATAAACCTTCCATAAGTCTTTGAAAATCAAGCTCTCCAAAGAAGAGAAGCAATGAGCGACCTATTTGGAATCACCTGTATCTTCAGTTCAATGCCAGCTGAGGATGCCAGGAATTCAAAAATCAAGTCCTTTATGGCTGGATATGTGTCCTACAAGATGTGAGCCAAGAAAGGATCATCTAACGAGGCAGCCCTGTGAAATATGATAGCTCTAACTCTACAATGTGTCTGATTTCCATACATCTATTTTTTCCTCCTGTTATCTCTAATATGTAGAGGCAGCGGTAAACTGTCAAAGTAGGAATCTGAACAGAAGAGATTATTTTTTAGATGACAATATTTGTGCATGAGAAATTATTATCCTCCATTGAGAACCTGATTTATATGAGGGTTTTTTGTTGGCTGATGACCACCAGAATATTACTGCAATCACATGCTGAAATTACCTGTGTATTTCGGTATGTAATTTTTATAGGCAATGTATCATGTCAAAGGAAGTTAGGCACAGCAGCCATTTAGATTTACTTCTGAATTTCACTAAGCATGTATGTACCTTAGGCAACACTAAGTCTTTTCCTTGACCTGTTCTTAACCATTAAGAGAAAGTATGTTTTCCCTAAGGAATTTACTTAAAATCTGTATTAATGGACATTCCTGGAGAGGTAGAAAATGGTTGAGATTTCTTCTCTGCTTCAATTTACAACTTGCATGATATGGCTGAAGTTTGCTTTTACTTCTGATAAATATTTTCTTTGGAAAAAATGACTCCACTCAAGTTCCAGTCTTTTGCATTTTGGATCAGCAATTAAGCAATTAAATTAAAACCTGTAAATAGCACATGTTTCCATTATAAAACCACTACCAACTCTACCTCTTTAAATAGTAGTGTGATAAAAATACCTCAGAAATTCTTTGTAATCAGATCTCTGACAACTATCTAATCTTCCTCTCTAAGATAGGGGGAAGAACAGAGGTTATGTAAAACCCATGTATTCCTTCCAAAACAGAAAGCACTCCAGTTTCCCAGCTACCTAAATTACATTTGCAAAGCTTGATTTGGTATTACTGTACTTAAGACAGTACTGATATTCAGGTGCTTCAGCACCATTGGCTTTGGTTTTGATCACTTGAAGAAGATTCATGTCAATTTTTCTTGTTTCATCACATCTACTTTGTGGTCTTCTCCATCTCTTTCATTATACTCCAGATGTAAATAGATTATAACTGCACAGCTTCTCTTCTTTTGGTGCTGCTTTTCAAAAACAGCAGCATTTTTGGCTTTGGCATCAACATGAGGATAATTACCATGTGGTTTCCATTTGCTTGTACGTTGAAGACCCCCACCCGAGATAAAAAACTATTTTAGTTGACTGAAAGAGTATTTCTCAGTACATGGAAATGACCCATATCTGGCAGTTTTTCAGTGTGGAATGAGTCATCAAAGCACACTGAGTGTAAACATCTTCATCCTTCCTTCCCCCACCTCTTAATCCAATGATGGCTAAGCATGGAATAAAGCTTCATCTTCAGTATGTATACAAAACATAGGGGTACAGAGCTAAACACTTCATTGCAAAGCAGTCATGTAATGAAAAAGCATATAATTTCAATCAGATTGGGCTGAAATTAAAATAGCAACAAACTATTTGTCAGCTTCAGACTCTGGGGAGTAAATTCATTCTTTTCCTAATTTGCTTCATCATTTCTCCCTCTCTCTCTCCTTCCCTTCTCTCAATGTAGGAGTTCGGCGTTGTCCCTTGTTTTTTGGCTTCTGATTAAAAAAAAGATTGAAGAAATCTACTATCACTCATACTTCAAATGAAAAGCAAAATTTAAAAAAAGAAAATGCTGTAAATGTTTCTTTAAAAATCTCAATGATGAAATATAATCTGCACTAGATGATTCTGTAACCACAAAGTGGTCACACAAAGTGAAATTTGGAGCAGTACATGGAATTATTACAAGGGGAAGGGAAGGGAAGGGAAGGGAAGGGAAGGGAAGGGAAGGG
>WBMZ01005882.1:23469-52317 GCA_013400975.1 Atrichornis clamosus
AGGGAAAGGAAGGGAAAGGAAGGGAAGGGAAAGGAAAGGGAAAGGAAGGGAAAGGAAGGGAAAGGGAAAGGAAGGGAAAGGAAGGGAAAGGCACAAAAAGTTTTAAGGCTCAGAAAGAGAAATCAGGAACATACACGTGCCAATTAAAAAAGCTGAAATTTATAAAGACAATTCTTGGCATGGTTGCCTTAGTTTCTGGGCAAGCACATGACTACTACTATGTTAGACTCACACAGAGGTTCACTGGGGAAAGCCAGCAGAGATGTGCCACTCTTGTAGGTGACTCTCAACTCCTAA
Source organism: Atrichornis clamosus (assembly GCA_013400975.1). Lineage (NCBI taxonomy): Eukaryota > Metazoa > Chordata > Aves > Passeriformes > Menuridae > Atrichornis > Atrichornis clamosus. The sequence continues at coordinate 23,767 of WBMZ01005882.1, forward strand.
GGAAGAACTGGGTGGGTGTCAACTTTGCATCAGAAGTCCTATTGCCTTACTCAATGAGTAGTGCACCTGCAGCACCATCTGAAAGAAAAGCTCAGTTGTGGAGTCTCTGGCCTGTGATTATTTTTTTTTATTATTTGCCTTTTTACAGTATTCAACATAATAATACAACTTACTAAAACTTTGTAATGATTGGGGAAAGCAGACAAAAGGCGTTGTATAATTTGATGTCCCCTTTATAGCAGGTTGGCAAGTATGGGGAAATTATTTGGAAAGAGATGAATAGACCTTGGCATGCCACACATACCTACTTAGCATTGTCCAGCATTCACAACAACAGCACACACCCAAAAACCTGTGGTGGTGGACAAGGAGTACAAGAGATCTGAGGCTGCTGCTTCCCCATCGCTCACACCCTCCTTTGCAGAACCAGGGGCTCTTCCTCGGCACTGGCTCTGCGAGGAGGAGAAGCCGTGTGGCTGCACGAGCGCGGGCCAGCCTCGAGCCGATGCACTTGCCCTCTGCCTCTCAGCTGGACCTTCACAGGGTGTCGCTGGCCCGGTGCCACCGGAGCCGGGAGAGCAGCGCCAGCAAGCGGAGCATGGGATTTGGCCTTGCATTTTTAATGTATATAACTGGTTTAGACTATGAGGTAGGAGCTGGTGACTATCTGAATTGAGAGGCTAAACATTGTAAAGGATGCAGGAGTGCAGAAAGTGTACCTGTACAATTTTTTAAAAAAACAGGATTGTTTTATTTTTTAATCCCATCTTGTCTTCACTCTTTCCCAATCTGTAAACTTCTTTCCCTTCATCTAGCAAATATGAGTTCACAAGTGTTTTGATTATTTTATTTAAAACTCTATGCTTTGTTTTAAAATCACATGTATATTTTTAAAATTTATATCTCCTTGCAAGGCATCATTTTGCCTCAGAGTACAGTGGCATTTCATGTTTTCTCTTGTTACAGCTCACATTCTGTGTCAGGGCTATAAAAGCTGCTACTGTTTATTCACATTTGAGGAAGGAACAAAGGGAGCTTTCTGCAGTCCGTGCACCTGGAATGTGAAGTGAGAATGGTAATTTCTGCAGCCTGCTTCTGCCAGGTAGCAGCCCCTTGCTACATCACAAAACCAACAAAAAAAAAATTGGGAAAATGTTAACGGTTTGGTTACGTTTTATCTTAAGGCACTAATCTTGTTTTATGTTGATTGCAGGTTTCGTTTTTAGATTTAAAAGCCATTCAGTTTTGAGTTGCTTAGCCATCCAGCAACACAAAGCAAGCGAAACATCAGCTCCTGTAGGATTTTGCAGCAATGCTAAAGTACACTAACTGTGAAGTTTCTGTAGACTTTGTGTTATCATTATGTGAAATGCAGACTGCACTTTAAGTAGACAGAAAAGGAAAAGCTCTCTTAATGGGTTTAGATGAAACAAAAAGATAGTAAAAATGCATTTGTGTATCTGCCAAAACTAAATACAACAGCTACTTGTTTCCTCTAACAATACTTAACATTTATCATTTTTCAAGGACTTTAGAATAATATGTAGCTACAAGTTAGACAGTACTCAGAGCAGATTAGGTAAAAGAAATAAGTAGAGACTGGTTGCCCTTGCTTACCCCCAAGAAGCAGTGCAATGGCAAAATCCAAGGGCTACAATATTTTCAAATGTATTTTCAATTTATTCAAGTTTTATCTTCTCTTACAGAAGACTTGCTCTTACTTGAGCTGATGGTTTTGCACTATTGGAAATAGCATCTAGCTCACATTTCTGTTGAACTCGTACTGAAAAGAACTTGCATGCCAAAAAAAGGCCAGAAAAACTTGCTATGTGATTTTAGGAAGCATGGTTGAGATCGCACAGATACAAAGACCAAAGAACAGTCCTGGAAATGCTAGCAAAAGGCTTTAGCTTCAGTTCTGAGGAGATTGATGACTACAGAAAAATTAGAAAATAAAGTATTTCGATAAATACAACTTCAGGATTGGTTCCCCAGCAGCTTTTTGTAATGAAAGTCAGAGAAATTTTTCCTGTATTCCCAGGACTAACATTTCATGTTATGTTTGAAAAGTTGTACTTCTGACTTTTATGTCTTCATGATCTAACTGTTGGTTTTAATATTCTAAATCCCCTTTCAGGCAATAAAACCTTCCCAGTAAATGAAGTGTAAATAAAATTTTCCTAAAACTAAAAACATCAGTACCTTGAGTTTCATTTCCTCCAAATTATCAGATAAATATCATCTTTCTCTGCTTACTTTCTGCACCTGAATATCTGGAGTTGCTTAGATCTTTTACCAAGGCTTGGTACTGACTGAAAGACAGATTAAGGCTTTCCTCATTGTCTTCTACTTGACAGAAACACAGATGTGTTACTTCTAGACACATAAAGCCCACCTGCTCGTCTGGCACTCTTCTGTTTTTTGGAAGCTCTAATTTGCACCTGGCCTGAAATTGTCCGTGGGGGAAAATCAGGTGGCTGGGAGTACATCAAGTACCATGTGCTTTGGCTTTACCTGTTCATGGGCATCTTCATGTCCAACAGACTGGTGGATATGGGATAACTAGCTTTGTGTAAATACAGGGACCTCATTAGGATGGGAAATCTTTTGTTAAGAAGATCTGTCTGCCTTCTTATCCTTTTATTCAGCAGGGATGGTATAAAGAGTGTGAAATTCCATATGCATCTGGTTAATATCTTTTAAACCAGCCTGAGAAACATACAGCTTGTACTATGGAGATTTACAGAACTACCTTTACAAGCAAGTTCATTTCTCCCTCCCCCTTTCCATCATCTACTTCTGAGTGTTTGAAAGTGTCAGCCTTTACATTCAGCTGCTGAGTTTTCTGTCTTCAGTATGGTTTGGTCAAATCTGATCAGTTGTGATGTGATGTGTTGTCAAATCCGATCAGTTGGGATGTGTCTCTTTCTGGATTAATATATTTTTGTTTCTCCTATTTTCTTTGTCCCACTGCATGCATTACAGTACATATAAAAACCTCACCAGTGAACTCATTATCTTTTTTTTAAACCTTCTCCCATATACTTCAATTTAGACCGTACACTGCCTATTCCACCACTTACAATTAATTCCCACTTATGTCCTAATTTTAGTATAGCAACTGAATTCCTGCCTTTTGTTCAGTTCTCTATGACATACCTCGTACTCCACAGTCACCATGTTCTCCTTTGTCTTAAAAATAGATGAAGCTCCGTGAATTAGCTTAGTCAACCTGCCTAGCTAAAGTCAGGCAGTCCTTTAATTCAGTGTAGTAACTCAGGCTGGAAACAACAGAGCCCCACTGTGAAAAAGGTCCCTGCCTCATGGCCCATCCCACCACCATTCTTTCTTTGCTGCTAGGTTGGTTGCAAATTTTTCTTTGTCAGTTTGGATTTCACCACAATTTGTTGAATGTGTTTTCCTGTAATTCCAGTTGTCTGTCTATTCATTATCTCCATTTCTATGCCTCCTACCCTGCTTCCGCTTTTACAGGCATTTGTCTCTTAAACATCTGTATTTCATGCACTGTCCCTGAAGAGATTTCACTTCAAGCAAAAATCTTGAGCCATGATTACAAGAAGCCTAAATATGCCCGTGGTCTTGCAGTTATTATTTTTAGTTCACCATTCCTGCAATGCAAATCCTATTGGTTATGCAATGTCTACATGTTTTGTATATTCTCTGCAGAAAGTGTTTACAGAGTACCCGGCGTAGCTTCAGGCACTGTGTAATTTACAGATCAGTATAAATGAGAGCAAGCTGGCAAGTAATGCCATGTTGCCTTCTATTCCCACCTAGGGATTATGACATCTTTTTCTTGTCACCAGCAGCCCATTAATTTTTGCTAATCTTTCCTCTCTACTGTGCAGAGCAGAGGTTCTCGTGCTGTGAGGCTACTTTTCTAACTAATACTGGTCACGAAACACCTCTGTGTTCTTTTCCTGCAATTTAAAGTGCTGCTCTCCAAGCCCTACACACGTTCAGTGCACAGAAGCACGTTTTATGTACCTCTATGCACCTGTAGGTGAAGACAGGTGCGCGTACCCTCCCCGAAAGAAGGATGGAAGGTGCAGAACAGACAGGTTGGTGCCTGTCAGGCACTTGACCCAAGGAGACACAGCCTTCTACTCTCAGTCCACAGCACCTATCCAGCACAACAAATGCACCTGCTGGGTAAAAGGAGGGAGCCGTAATGCAAAAAGAGCAGGTGAAACAACCTTCACCAGTTGCTTCTCACCACTTTCTTACTCAGCTGACCAAAAAATCAGGCAACAAAAGCAGACTACAAAACAACAAACAGAATTTACCCCTGTTAATCCAGTCCTTCTCCTACTAAAAGTCCATGCAGCTTCAGCACAGAAACCTATTTCTTCAACTGCCACACATATTAAATCACACATTTCCACGCAAGTGACCACATTTACAGCCACCACATAACTTAATCATGAAAAGATAATTATTTATTCTGGTCTCAAAAACATTTAGAAACCTGTTTATAGAGAAAATGGATTTATTCCTGGATATTTGACTTAAGGCCAACAGAAAATTGTCTTTAATTTTAGGTCAACTGGACTGGTAGAAACCAGCATCAGATGGGACTATAGCTTTATTCTATTTAGTTGGAAAATACTGATATTTCTACTAAGAGTTTTCTTAGAAAGTCATGCATTTTAATTTAAAAATGCTTTACTCTTGAGCTAGAAATGTATTATGTAGAAGTATAGAAAAGCTCAGTCCACCAACATGACAGTTGGCAAGATAAAATAGACTGGCACAAAATTAGAGTAAAAGAGACAGAAAGTAATAATTGCTTGACCTATAGGTTGAAGAACAAAGAATAAGAGATCAGCTCCAGTTATATGCTGTAAAGCTTCAGAAGCTTCCAATTGAATCTTAAGACTCATAGGTTATTTTAAAAAATCAAATTTAGTTTATAAGACTTACTAGCTTGGAAACATCATGGTAATAAATAAAGACTTGCAGTAGACCAGAGATGAACCGGGATTGACTACATTTCCCTTAATATCTATCAGTCAAACAAGATATTAAGCAGAGCTTTTTCACCTCTGTGATTATTAAGGTATAGGGAAAACTTGCACGGAAAGCAGGGGAAGCTGTAAGCTTTGGGAGTTTAAAGCATGAATACATGTCCATCTGGCTATACACTGGTTTTCCTCAGCTCATCTGCTGAAAGGACACCTCGAAGTCCCGCTGAAGGACAGAGACTTCCTATACCTACCTCCTCAGCCCCCTTAAACTTTGTTTAAAAATTCAGTTGACTTGCATACTACTCCTTTACCTGACAAATATTTGATTCCTGAAGGTGGGCTCACTCAGCTCAAAGTGGGCATGCTTTCATTTTTCCTACTGCACATGCATGGATCTCATTTACAAACATCTGTGATAGATGTGAAATTTCAGTTAAGAGTTATCCCATGAATAACATGGGCAACTTGTGATGTTTATCTCCTCTGCCTTGGCAACCTGAGAAGGATCATGACTAAAATACACATTTATGCAATAAATTCCCCTTAAAAAGTAGAGAGCTCAAACAAAAGAGGAGGAACCAGAAACAAAAGAAAATTAATATTAAACATTTTGAAATAAAGACCTTCTTCCCGGTCTCCAACCCTCCTTCCCAGCCTCCTCTTAATGGATGTTTCCCTTGCAGACGCCAGGGTATAAAGCTCTTCCTGCACACAACTTTGTGGGCACCTTCCATGGGCTGACAGTGCAGGCTCGGGAGCTTCCAGGTGGCCAGGACACCCCACTGCCGTCACGGACACGCGACAGCTGGTGGCCCTGCCAGGCAGGAGGCTGACTGGTCAGGAGGTGACACCCCCCAGGTCTGGCTCCACGTATTTGGGCCGTGTCTCAGCTTCACTTGTGAGCATCCCAAGGCATCCCACCCCTCCATGGGGCACCATGAGGAGGCCTGCCACAGGCCACGTCCCACCCCAGTCTGAGCCACAGTTCTGCCAAAAGCTTACGTGCTGCTGGGGTCACTTCCACACTGGGCACTTTCAAGAGGAAAGGCACTAATGCAAAGGTCTGATATCCTTAACTCTGAAATCTGGACACACTTAACACGCCCTGCATGTCAAGCCACACAAGAACTGAACTCAAGATGGATAGTAACTTAAGCGGAAGATTGGTCAACTAAATTATACTTCTGGCATCTCTCTAGCAACACATTTCAAAACATGGTTGAGATACTATAGTGGACTGCTCAGCATCAACCCTACTAACTAGGGCATGCAATCATGTGACTACCAATCTGCATCCAGACTCTAAACACTTTCTTCAGACCTTACCAAAATTCCAGATATGTCATGTATTCTGGCCTTCTGCAAAATATACCCTGCACAGCTCAAGACCCTTAGGAATGTCTGCAGGCTGCACTCATGACCGTGGTGTGCAAGCCGTGGATACACTACAAGCAGATTTCCTAGAAGCAGATTTCTGCAAGAACAGAGCAGTTCTGTTGTTTTAGTGATAGGGAACTCTCCAGACAATACTACAGTGATGCTCAGTTAGGAAAAATAAACCATTTTCCTAGCAAGCCTTCAGGTTAGGAAAAACAGGTTACTGAGTTCAAGTGTCTGAAGCTCATTTACACCTCAGCAGCAAGGTGTGTAAAGGAAGAAGGCAAGAGGGCTGTCTTATATGGTGGGAGAAGGAAATGGAAATACAGGTGCTAAAGTAGGTGGCTAAGATTTCATCTGGGTAAGAGGACAGCTTAGTAGTGTTTTTGTTTGAATGCTAAAGAAAGGTAAAAGTGCAGGTCACTATTTTTTTTCAGATTTTATTCCAGTAAACAGAACCAAGAAGCTGTATTGAAACAAGAAAATATTCAGAATAACATGAAAGTGCACAACAAGAAAGAAAATGCTATTTTCTATTTTTGAGTAAAGAGCTCAGCCAGTGCCATTAGACATTTTTTTTTTTTTGATCAAAGATAGATGCTTTGTCTGGAGTCACGCAGTATATTATTATGAGTTTGGCTCTGCTGGTGGTGTACTCTTTGGATGGAAAGATTGAAGACAGTTTTCAAAGACATCATAGCTGGGTGAAGTAAGGTTGAATTTACTTTGACTTGAATGAAAAATTCAAGTGAGACTTGTGAAGGGCAGCACTGAAACTTTACAAAGAGAGTGAAAGATAAAACTTCCCCTCTATTTCTTCTTAATATATAAGATAATCTATAGTTTCACACTTTCAATGTAATCTCAGTTTCCATTCACAGGTTTCTATACCTCTTTTCCACCTAATATATGTGAATTTGTCTCACTTCTATGCTTTTACGTGCACACACAAAACCTGTTTGCTCTTGTTTTGTGTGCTGATGAGGGTTCTGGTGGCTGCATTCTCCTGTATCAAATAACACACCAGGAACATGAAATCTGAGGGATTTATTGTGAACTACTTAGTCACAAATGACTTGAGATCGAAATGTTAGCCTAAGATAACCAAGTCTAAGTGAATGGTATTAATTGATGAGATCTTACTGAAAAACTGAATCCTCCCTCAGAAAAATGTTAGGGTTGTGCGCAAATGCTTGGTGGCCAGAGACATGCCCAGGTTCTGTGGCTCTAGAAATCTGAGAAGCTTCCCTCTCTTCTCCTTAGGACCTGCCACTCCTGCTTTCTTTTCTGCCTCCTGCCTGAGCCAACTACATAGATGTGCTCTTCCTTTTTCTTTTTTTGTTTCCCAATTTTGATCTGGTTTGTGCACCCAACAACGTATCCTATTAACTTTCCCCTTGTTATCTGCCTATTTCTGTTCCTGGTGCCACCTCAGAGGTTTTTTTCTTACTGCCCCACATAATTATTTTTCCTTTGTTCTTAAGTCTCTGTGTTTCTCACCCTCTGTGTTTAATCAAGTCACCACCTCCCCCCACTGAGTCGCTTGCCGGAAGCAGAGAGGGATGATAAGTACAACAGACAACTCTTACTCTTAGTTTAAACTTTAAGCATCGGAGTAGTGGTAGTAGCTGTTGACAGCTAAAAAGAAATTAGTGTCTGGGAAGATACTTATGCTACAATCCTCTGTTACACACACAATCTACAGTGAAGGTTTGTGAGTTTTCACGGAGCTAAGCTGGATCAGCATTTTTGTTGGAATGATGAGAGATGTCACAGGCATCTGTGTCCATAACACATTTTTAAGTCACTTCACAGCATAGTCAAGTGAAACAGTTTTCAATGAAACAGAGATAAGAATTGTATTTAATATGAACAAAAAGAGATTGCTTCATATTTCACTCTTGGGAAAGGAGAAGTTGTGTTAGATGAAACTTTAAAAAAAAAGCAACTGAAATAAAGTTCAACTAGTGTTTAAGCACAAATTTTAAAAAATGAAAATAAAATCTTAACATGTGAAATGGTGCATTACTTCTATGCCTGTTCTGCAACCAAAGAGATGCTGATGCTGCCCTGTGCAGTGCTTTTCAGATAAAGTTGAGACAGCTCAGACTAGGTTTTGGTGGCAGAAGCAGAACTGCCTGTACTTGCACTCCTTGCTTCCTGATGTTGTGAGTCTTCAAAAATAAAAAGCTTTTGCTCAACTATAAATTGTTTCTGTGTGAACACTCTGCAGTACAGAAGCAGGACACTGCAGATGAGGTTTATTTGACCAAATGCATGTATTTATGACTGGGCTACTGTGTGGTTTTTCTTTATGGTTAGTGAGAAATATTATCATTTCTACAGAGTGACTCATCCTACTGTAGATATCGACATCAGTCTAGACCTGCCTCTATTTTTTAATAGACTTTAAAGGAAGGTCACAGTGACTAGCTCAGGTGTAGACATCTAAAGTGAAAAGAGATAGACCTACACCTTCCATTCACAATATAGTGGTTCAAACCAGAAGATGACTTTTACTCTCTGCAAAGACACAGGAATCAAGAAACTGTGCCAAGGGAACACTGTGCAATAGAAGTCAGCTGCAATCTTTGAATGTTCAAATTTCACGGACACACTTCATGGGAGTCCCCAAAATGCTGAATAATGAAGATTTACATGCTGAAATGACAGAGCACGTCTGCAATGCCAATGTCCCCTCCTCGTTGTGGGGACAACACTTCTTAACAGAGAGAAAAGACAAACTATCCTTTACATCACTACCACAGATGGACCAACTTCGGAGGGGCCAGCTTGCAAGACCAGCTCACACAGAGCAGCAGCAGAACTTTAGGATTTGGTTCTGCACAGATCTCAACTCCAAGCTGTGACCTCTGGGGAAACACAGTGAGAGGAATTTGTCGTGACACCTCTTGGTATGTGTGCAGCTTTGGCTTGCTGCATTTTGTATATGAAAGTGCTATGTAGAAACAAATCACATTCTTACTCTGGCTTTTCTTTTTCCTCCTTAGTTCAAGAGCATTCTTACAGACTCTAGTGAAAAGGTTCTCAAGTGCATTGTAGGCAAAAAGCAGGAAATTTGCTGTCCTCATGGATCAAACAGAGTAGGCACTAATGACACAGCACAGCAAAAGGAAAAAAAATAAAAGAGAAAAAAGAAATGTTAAACACTCAGCACTAGAGGAGAGTGAAAACAGAAGACACTTTGAAGAATTTCCTTGCTGCAGCATAGCCCTGCACAGGAGACGTTCCTCAGTCAGATTCTACATGTTCTGAAGTTTCTCTGTTTAATCTTCAGGTCAGGTTTTGGCACTGTGCTTTCACTGACACAATATAAAAGAATAAAGGCCCAAACAAGGCAAGGGGGAAAAAAACCCTAGGAAAGTGTGAGACTTAGTAAATCAAAGTAGAGTCACCCAGGTGCTCTAATGACTGGTGCAAAGTTTTGTCTCAGATGAGAAAAGCAGTACCTGGAGATAGTTCTAACAACCAAATGTCATGTCTCAGCTGGGAGATAAGTAACAATCTCATTAATGATCTGAAGGCCAGGCTGGATGGGGCTTTGAGCAACCTGGTCTGGTGGAAGGTGTTCCTGCCTATGGCAGGGGAGTTGGAACTAGAGGATCTTTAAGATCCCTTTCAACCCAACCCATTCTATGACTAAAATCAATCCTAATTGCAGGGTCTGTGCAATGTGAGAAAACATTACTTTCCATAAAAGATAAAGAATAGAGCTAGAAGACAAAATTGCACAGTTGGTGTAAACTATCGTTCTGAAAGTTTAATCAATGTAGTTATATCACTGCACACGCCTCTCTCTCAATTGTGACTCGCTGAGGAGGATGTGAAAAACTGCAAACATTCAAAATCTTCATTTCTTGGTAACAGAGACTCCCTTTATTACTGCTTTGAACTGCATGCAGTTCTGACAACTTATGAACAAATTCTAAGGCAAATGTGGACTAACTAAAGAGTGCTTCCCTACAAAAGCAATCCACCCTTGTGAGCACAAAGAATGAGGATCCCAGAAAGGCACTACCTGCCTGCAGAGGCATTGCAGTGCTCATTCTAAGGTGGATTGCCAGACAGTCTCTCCTGCTTAAAAACAGAGGATGCAAGAGAAGATAGGGATAGGCAGACAAGATCAGACAGGAAATTCACTGTGTCCTGACACAGCCTGCAGCAGGTGCCTAGGGAAGAATATATGAATGCCTAAAATATGGTTCTATTTTGCGGTAGTGCAGACTGGCCCAAAGCTGTGACATCTGAACCTACTCTGGAGAGCAGAGCAGGGCAGTTCAGGAAAGTGTAAAGTACAGAAGACAAGATTTTATTCATTAAGCAACAGGCTGAATCATGATATATGAGTAATGCCTCATACCCTAAACTGGAAATGAAACATCCAACAGTGACATTATCAAAGAGAAGAGAAAACCTCCCATTGTCTTCAGGGTGTATTAAATTTTATTCCAAGTCCTAAGTAAATAATAATAATAAAAAGTAAGCCTTCTTCATCTGCAGCATTTAGCATATCTTGTTTCACCAGTGCAAAGAATTCCAGCTTCAACTAAAGGCCATTCTTTGTTAATAGTTATTTTTTTGACTAGTGCACTACTCACTAAATTTAGCTTGTGCACTTGTAAACTATATTGAAAAGGCAGCACAGTAGATAAATACAAAGTGATGGAATCTGTTAATCTGTAACTCCTACTTTTCAAGGAAACACTTTGAAAGTAAAAACTATTAGGGTTTTTCACTCCCTGCGGAATGTTAAATCAAAAATTAAAAGGAAAAGTGAAGGTCAGTTCTGTTTGGTTTTGCTTTTTAAATGGGAGCACCTTTGTTTCTGTTGTACCCAGAAAATTTCAAAGTTTAATAAAATAGATTTTACATTTTATTTAGATCAGTTATGCGCTATTTTTAGTGTACCAATACATTTTTGACCTTGTCATAGAATCACAGAATGGTTTGGTTTGGAAGATCTAGTTCCAACCCCCCTGACATGGTCAGGGGCATCCACTACACCACGTTGCTCAATGCCTGATCCAGCCTGGCCTTGAACACTTCCAGGGATGTGGCATCTACTGGCAAACTGTTCTGGTGCCTCACCACCTTCTGAGTAAAGAATTTCTTCCTGATATCTCATCTAAATCTCTCCCCTTTCAGTTAAAAACTGTTCCCCCTTCTCCTATCACTATCTGCCCATGCAAAAACATCTGAAAGATTTTTTTAAATTAAAAAAAAAATCATTACAGAATTCAGAGCTATTACAAAGCTGATAAACTCTGAAGTCACTACTGACATAAACAGATTTACTGTGAAATAATAATGTCAGCGTGGCATTGGGATTAGGCCTAATGTGTACATGTGTGAAGCTTTACTCTAAAGTGTAATCATTCAAAGAACTGATACATTGTAAAAACTCAGATTCCAATTTCCAGACTGAAAAGACTGGAAAGAATTACAACCATATTAGGACACTAAAAACCTTATTAACATGTTACAGGCAGTAGCAGGTTCTTTTCTCAGCCAAATCACAGAACAGCGTTCACCTTTTTTACGGCTCAGTTGCCGCTCGGCTGGGGATTTGCACACAATGAGGCTGTTTTCACCCACAGGGTGATGGCTTTCCACATCTCCATTGCGTCAGCCTCGAGGTGATGACTGGCAGTGAGGAAATTGTTATCTTAAGGTGGGTAGGTTTGACGGATTTCCTCTCAGCAAAACAAAACCATATGGCAACACAGCTTTTGCTTAGGAGGAGGTACGCCAGGTAAGGAGAGGAATGCCAGGAAATGGTGATGAAGAAACATCCCCAGACACCTGGCTTACCTGTTGGCACTGCTCCAACAGATTGCTGCAGCAACCTTGCAGGGGCCTCCTTGCACTTCAGGAGGACACACTGAGGCAGAATTATTTATTGCTCTGGTGATCCTTGGTGAAGAACGGCTGGGCACCAGCTGAGTGTGTCCATCCTGGTCCAAACAATGTCAAACTGAACCTTTTGAGCTCTTGGTGACTCAGGTAACAGCCAAATTCCCAGCCAGAATCGTTTTAGGAAACCGTGTGTTTGGAAGGAGAGGGCAGTCCCTGTTTCCATGGGATCTCACATTTACTGCTATGACCAAAACATATCCCTTGAACTAATTTGCCAGCACTACCACCAACAGAGCAGATGTGTGGCAATGGCAACTGAAATAATTTATATAAACAAAGAGAGCAATTTAATGCAGATGTTATAAAGTTTTACATCACAAAATACACTTTTGCTGTACAAGTTAAATAAACCACCTTTTTTAATTTACAGAGACAACCCATGTTACATGCCAGTCCAAAGTTTTCATCCACCATTAAAAAGCTTAGTAACTCATTTTAAACCCTAGATCTTCTAGTTTTCACCTGATGACTGCGTGTAACCACACTAAAGAAACTATTTGTTTTCTTATTGCTCCTTCTCAAGATAGCTGCTTATGTCCATTTGTCTTCAAATTTACACAACCTTTTCTTTTGTACAGGAGTCAATGGAGGGTATATTCCTGAGTCTATTTTGGCTTCTACTAAAGGTTATAGTATAGTCACTCCATTATAGGGTGATCATGGAAGATATATGTCTTACATATCTGCTTGAAAGGCTAAATGACCATGATCTACCAGGAAGCTGATCCTCAGCCATAACTCTACCGAAATAAACAGATTGCAGTTGGAATTTATGCTAGCAGATGATTTTTATTCTGCATTGCCTCCTCATTTCTGTCTAAAACGATCACATGAAAACTTTTCTTAACTTGTCTTTAAGGTAGAAATTAATACGACAGAGAGGAATGGTGTTTGTATGGCTGGAGTGTGTAATTTAGGCTCTAAAACAGATCACGAAGTCCAGAGATATACATACAATGCAGTCAGGGATGTATCAAAGATGGGAGACTGTCAAAGCAGATAAGAGAAGGATTTATTTACTCACATCATCTATGCAGCTGGATTACTACAAAGATGGTGAAAGATGTGATAAAAAAATCCATATATAATAGAATATGAATTTACAGTTCCTTACCTCACAGTTTAAAGTACAGCCCCACAGCTACTGCTTCAGGGGATTGAAGAAAGAAATAGCTGTGGTACCTATGAAACACTGCCTGCTTTTTTGGAGCAGCCAGCTGGAATTGGCTAAAATGCAGAATGTCACATCAGATCTCACACAGATGAGAGGTTTGCTTGCTTTCCAGTAGAGATAACAATCGTGATGAGCCAGCAGAACTTAGTCTGCAGCAATATGAAAGACACAGAGTATGAACATTTGCTAACTCTCAATAACAGAATGAGCCAACCTGTTAAGAACACCACACCTTTGTAGGGCCATGAACTTATTAATTCCATATCTTTACTTTAGAAAACAACACTAAGAGCATTACCTCTTTCTTCTTGGCTTTTGTGCACCCAGTTCCTAGCCTGGGTCCTAACAACCACGGTTTCCAGAGAATATGTTGTGCTGGCACCAGGACAGGGTGGGTTTTTTTTTTCTCTGCAGCTTTGGAGAGCCTGAAAATTACCTTTTTTTTTTTTTGTTTTTCCTGAAAAAGCTCACTCAAGCGCAAGCGAAAGCCTCCACAGATGGGAGACAAGTCTGACAAACAGCAGTAGGAGAGGTAATATTTAATAAAGAAAATGATGAATGATTCCAAGAGAGAAATTAGGAAGCAGAAATCCTCTCAGGCGTATGTGGAAACACATCGTGATGCAATCAAAAATGTGACTGTATTATGGCCGGTGGTTTGATAATGAAGGGAAAGCTGTGAAGCTCATTTGTGACAAAGTAAAAAAATAAAAACGACAGAGCATGTTGATAATGAGCCTTGAATATTCTTTGTTTTCTTTTCCCCCTATTTTGTCACCTTTGGTCTACTTGGCATTCGCCCAAATTAGAAGACTGACAGTCATTTCTCTTTAATAATCACTCCTGCAGACTCAAGAAGCACTCGCTTTTCAGCTCTGTCAAGAGGGAATCATTAACACTGAAAAATAAATATATATATATGCTTAATTGTTTTTACTGAAATAAACACTCTGGGTACCCCCTGCCGTTTAATGAACATGCACTGGGTTAACTACAAGGGCTGCTACCACTGCCATCTTTGATTGCTTGCTAGTGGCAGACGAAAGATTAAAACATGTGTATTTTTTTGACAGTAAATATGATTTCACTCTTTTGGCTTCCACATGAACCCACCCTTTACAAAGTAGGGTAGACTAGCAAAGGCTGTCAAAATAAGGCTAGCAAGTAAGTGGAGTAGCAGCTCTCTACAGAGTTTGATTATTCTTCTGTGAAAGAGTCTGTAAACAAAACCTTTAGGCTTTTGTCTACTAAACAGCGCTTAGAAATTCCTCCAGCCTAGCATTTTTAATATGTGGGAACATGACTGCAGTAGGATTCAAGAGCACTCAACATTTTTGAAAGGAAGACTATTTTTGTAACTAAATGTGGCCTCAGAAGCCAAAATGCAGACAAAAGACCACTTTTTTTTAAAGAATATAAATGTTCTGCATGCTCTCAGCTGTCTGAGAGATATCTTTCCTTTGCCTTGACTACACATACCAAGATAGTAACAGAGCAAAAATAATTTCTGAGTATCAATTAATATAAATTTTGAATCTGGAAAGTGAAATTTAACTGAAAGCATATGTTCAGGTGTTAATTTTCACTTCCAGCCTTTGTGCTGTGATAATAAGGCAGCCAGTCTGGGGCCTGATATCCCTTCAACTAATAGTCAGTTCTCTGAGATGGCCAGAACCTTCGGAACGCGCCATGTGCACTACAGGGCATGAAGACTCAAATCTCTTCCCTTCCTAGAAAAATATTTGATCTAGGGCTGGGAGATGCTTTTCTTCACCAGATTAATTCACCAGTTTCTGAACATGGCCAGGAACTGGGTGCAAATTTATGCATGCCTCAAAGCAGAAACTGATGGAATATTTCCATTGGAATTTCCCTGTTATATACCTGGAACATGTCCTTAAAAGGAAGTTAAATGTTCCCTGAACCCTCCTTTGACACTGCAGCCATACCCAAATCTGTAGCATTAGGTTCTTTTAGCCTCCAAGTTGGTTATCCACATCAACGCTGTCGTGTGGAGACAGTCTCTGGTTTGAGCAAAGTCCTGAACCAAGCTAGGGAAATGTTCAGGATGGTGATGGTGGACCCAAACCCAGAAGAAGCCAAAGACCACTGATCATGTGAAAGAATAAAAGACTTGAGTTCCAGTGCCTGGAATCTTTCCCTGGCACAGTTTAAGTTGTTAGCATGGATATGGCCATATGCTTCAAGGTGCTTTAAGCAGCAGCTGAGCCTGGCGTTTGTTACTGCTGGTTTTGCCTACATATCAGCCTTAGAGGTCTTAAAAGAAAAACAGCTGCCTAACAGCACGTCTCGAATATAACTCCAAAAGACTAAGTAGCAGATATTGGTCCTACAAGTTCTTGGGATAGATTTTGCATGAGGTTGGAAAAGTTGTCAGTGTGATTTTAGTTTGCCTCCTACTATCTGAAATTTGCTGATCATTTCACCTCTAACACATTAATGGTTATCTTTCTATCATCTTTTAAATACACATTTTTCCTTATTTATTATATAGGTAAGTGCAAGATATGCAATTACAGAAACAAAGAATAAAGAAATCTTTAAAAAGTACTTACATTTGGATTCTTTTAAGGGACAATATTTTATACTCTGATTAGCTCTTCTTCACTTCAGGAACCTGATGAAAATTAGGGATCCTGCATCCTCCTAGTTTAGTCATCAATCCTTATACATATCACTAGTGCTACACCCACCTAGTAGGGACAGTTTTAAGTTTCTTTATAAAATTGTAAATACCAGCCAAACAATTTGTACAGATTACAAATGCCGGTGACAATGAGCCCCCTCCTTGCCTCAGCTGTTAGTCCCAACCTCTTCAATGCCTCCAGAGTGCTTCTGGCTTTGTGTAAGGGTAACCCTAAAGACAAACATCGGTCTGATCAAAGGAAATTGCAACACAGGAAGGACTGGAGCAATACACGTGTGTTGCTTATGGCCATGGCAACACCTCAGTTTTGGCTGTCTTGACACCTCCTACAAATGACTTCAATGAGTGTGACCAGACAGCAATGACTACAATTCACACCCACAAACACATGCACATAACACACAAAATGCTATCTGTTCCCCGTCACTGGAAAAGAGTGACTTCTGGGATGAAACACAACTAACAACACATATCTACATTAAGAAAACTCTTGAAGAGCAAAAACTAATATCATAGATATCTTCTGTCATGAATAAGTAAAAACTAAAGTATACAATTTTTGAAACATTCTTTTGTCGTAATATTATTTTGAAAACTTTCTAACCTATTTCCCTATTAAATATGCAGGGATAAAATCTCATGGATTTTACTGTAAGGATCTGGATTTTCCTTATAGATTTTTTCCATGTAGATGTTGATGCAACATGATTCAGTGTGATCTGAAGAAAAGCTTGCAGTGTTGACTTCTAGTATGTATGTTACAACCAGAGTTTATTGGAAATAGATTTTTGAAGGAAAGTGGAATTTTACATTTTGATAATGTCACTTTGATTATCTTTTAAATCTGATTTTTTCATTGGAAAATGAAATGGACGCAGATTTTCCACTTTCTGCTTATTTTCAGAGCAATGTAAGAAAGTGAAAACTGTACTTCATTATATAAACACTGAAATAGGCCTTCATAGCATACTTTAAAATAACAAACATATACAAGATATCATACTTTAAAACAACAAATACAGACAGTTACTATAAGATTTTTGTGAGAGTATCAGGAGATCACGGTTGGAATAATAATATCAAGATGGAGGCTGAAGCCAAAACCCTCCCCTGGCAAAAGGGAACCAGACTGCAGTAGAGTCTGCTAGAGCCAGAAGAGCAGGTCTGCAGTTTGCAGTGCTCCTTGAGGTAATGCAACATTTTGCCGTCTCCCTTCTGGATGGGAAGATCCCCAGGGTGAGAGACCTTTTCAAGACTATCTTGTGGATAAGTGAGGTAATTATGTCACCATTAATAAAATGAAAGTTTTTGCAAAAGCTGCATCATATTATTTGAATATTTCGTATGTTGTTGTTCAGTTCTGGACAAAAACATTTTATTGCAACAAACTCAGAAGAGTCACATGAACACTAAGCATGTTCCTTCCTTTCCATCTTCTAGTGCCATGTGCTTCTCAGGTACATTTCATATACAGTAGTTCTCATGTGCATTTTGTACAGAGTGTATTGATTTTGAAGATCCCTTTCTTGATCTCTGTTCTTAGAGATCTAAACTGTCATCTGAAATGTGCTATCTTATTTTATTGCAACAGAACATGCCATGAACCAGAATCCTATTGCTAGCTGAGCCTCCTTTGCATCATGCACGTGTTTTAACCAGGTTTTTTGCAAAGGATTCCTTATTCTCTGTTTTGTGTTATTTAGACATAGCACAAGTAAAAGTTACAAAGAGAGATGCTCTACATTTCCAGTTTCCAGCTGCAATTATATGGAGACTCTTACTAACTGTAAGATCACACAACCTTTGCCTTAATTGGGTAAACAGGGTGTTTGGAGTATCACGCAGAAGGACCCGGCTAATTAAATATTGTTCAGATTTCTCACTGGGGAGTTTATGCAACCACTGAACTATAAGCCATAGTATTGCAGCTCAGAGACCATGTAATTAAGGTAGATATTCTGTGGAATGACTGCCCTTCCTGTCCTAAAGAAATGTTGTAATCAACCTGTGGTGTTTTGCTGAGACGGAGTAAAGAAAATGGGACTAATCTGACCCTTTGAAGAAAACTGCTTCAAATACAGATGTTTTTGAAGAAGCAAGTGAGCTTTCAACTTACCAGGTCTTCAAGTGACAGTCTTTTGTACAAGCACATTTGAAATTTTCATTTTGAGCTAAATTCCTGTAGGTGAGGGAAGTTCATCAATTCAGTTGTATTTCTCTATGCATGGGCTAGGAAATCTTAAGACCACACTTGGGCCAGAGAATTCCAGGAAGATTCAAAACATATTATCGTGCAGGGGCAGACATATCTGTGCTAGATATTCACACAGTAGGACAGTGACAATGGCAGAGACCAACTCCCGCTGACAAGAATGGAAACAGGAGACAAGAGGGCCACCAAAGGTAAGACAAGACAATGAGAACTTCTAGTGATGTGTGGTTCTTCATTGCTTCACATATGTCCCTTCCCAGGTTTTCCTGGCCTTTAATAGGATACATTCACATACAGGTGAAGGACTGAGAATATCAGACCGAAGACCTCTACAAGAAACCCTCCTATGTGGAGACATTTAGGCTACTGTTGCCTTTTTCCTCCCCCCCGCCTTTTGAGTGACAAAACAGAAGCTGGAGGCCGATTTTTATAAAGGTAGGGAAAAAGCAAAAACTTTATTTTGGAAGCTTTTCTGAAATACAAACAGGGGAAGGGCAGTCCCTCCCCCAGCCTGGAACAAAGGCCCAGTATACAAAAGATTTCGGTAAGGGTAGGGTGTGGGTAAGGAAAAAATGGCAAAGAAAAAGATCCAAAGATGAATAGAATAAAAGATAGCTTCCCTCTGTCCCATAGCTCTATATATATATGCTATTCTAACAAAAAACATAGTTTACAAAGATTTTCCAATTAAGGCACAGAATTAAACATTTGTCGTTTGGTCGTCACTCTGCAATAGCATGTTCTCAACCCTGGAAATCTGTAGAGATAGGTGGCTCTATTTTGTCTAGAATATAGGGTATTATTAATCTGAAACAGCTCAGGAATGCTAGCATGGACTAGGCAAAAGGCAAAAGACAAAAGGCAAAAGCAGCAAGCAAAAAGCCCCTCGGCATCACTACAAGTGAACTATGGAACTTATGAAAACATCCCAACTGCTCAGGTAGTGAGCAGCCTCCAGCTGCATCCCATGTGCACACTGGAAGGGACCGGCATGCTCACCACCCCATTCTGCTTCCTCGTTCTCTCCTTCTGTGCATGCTTCAACAGGTGCTTCAAATGGCATAATATGGGACTGCAGGTGCACAGCAGAAAGTACCTCTGCTGCAGTTTAGGTCTATCTTTGCAGACTGACTTGGTTCTTGGGGCCAAGTCACAGCACAGCTGACACTAAAAATGGGATCCCATGGGCCTAAACTGGGATGCAGACCCTTTAGCGGACAGTATCTTGATACTAAGTCTGAATCAAAAGGTGTAATTTCGAACAAAGACATAATCCCACCAATGTGAGGATGTCTATCCTACTCGTGTGCTGAATGTTAAACATGAAAAGCAGAAACAAATCTAACTTATCAGCAAGAGTAATTCCCAAATAATGAAATATAAGATCTGAAAGAAAGAACTGGATTGCCTTTGCATATGATTCTCTCCAGGGCCCTGTGACAGCTTTAGCTTAAATCAGGCAGGTGGAAGAAAAGCAGGACAAGAGATAATATATTTCATCTGTCAAAGTTTGATATGGCACTCAAGGCTAAGTCATAGATGCCAACTTCATAGCATGTGAATTCCTTGCAGTATTCACTGGAATTATCCTCATGTCTTAAGTAAGATAAATTTCTGTTTGACTATACTGAAAGTTGCTATTTTCTTCATCTCAGTAACAGAGGATAGAGATAGGATGTACACCTAAATACCTAGAATAGCTTATCTGTTCCACATTCAGATGCCTCCCAAAAGCATATTACCGTGAGACCTGCATGTTCATTATTTTCCCTTCCCCCAACCAGATTAAGTACTGGAATGAACCCTGAGTGCTTAGTTGTGGAGATAGTCCACAACTGGAGCACTCCAACAAATCCATGGGTCTGGAAGCTTTGCAGAGCAGGACTTTGGGTCATATCATACGGCATGAATCTGCTGTAGAGTTTAGGTGCATTCTAGAGATGTTTCAACTTAGTTCTCAAAGGGACTTAGTCATGACAAGTCTCAGGTGACTCAGAATGTAAACAAAAAGCCAGAGTTTCACAAAACTTATGAATGGCTGTGGACCTGGGAGTAAGAGTCACTCAGACAACATGGTGGGTGTGGGGGTGCTTAAGGTCCAGTCAGACACACTGAAGTCCTGCCTGTCTCTAAGTACAGGCCTCTCTATAAATCGAAAAAAGGTGTGCCAGGGTAGCATTAGCATTCACAGCATGTGCTTTGGTGTCTAAATGTCCCTTTGGAAAGGAATTTCTACTCTGTCCTTCTAATTTAACACATGGCCTGAAAGAAATGAAATGTAGGTGCCTAACAAGTTCTGGAAGCTGAGCTTAAATCCTTTGCAGGTCTCACAGACAATGAGTGGCAGAGGAAGTTCTTGAATTTGTCTTCTGTGAATGCAGGGAAGCATCTTAACTAACCTGTCGACACTTTACCTTTTCACTCACTGAGGATGACGACCTAATGGGATGGCCAAGGGAATAGAGAACTGCTATTCTGTACTGCAGAGCTGGCTACTTTGTCCTCAGTTCCTTGGTGTTGCCATCTGTTTCTGGAGGCTCCTAAACAGAAAAGCAGAAAAAAGCAGTAGAATAATTTGCCTGTGGCAACTTCAGAACTGTCAATGATCAATACTATGGCTGCAAGAGAAAATCTGAAAAAGAGAAGAAACCTCTTGCAGTGCTTGCTCACCAGAACAAAAGCCATTGTACTACCAAATTCATGTAAAACAAATTTAAGGATTTTAACAAAAGTGGATCTTCATCTGCACTTGAAGCAACCCGCAAATGTTAAGTAGACATTTACTTGTAAATGAGAAAATTAAATTTAACTTTTGTTTTTATGCATTTTTTATAAGCACTAAAGTTTCAGATCTTTAGAGGCTTGCCTAGCTGAGATATGGCTTTTTCCTTATATACAAAGCTGTTTAAGAAATGGTATCAACTACAGACAATGGATGGCTGATCTATAGCCCAGATGACTGATAGTGAAGAGTGGATAGTATTTTTTTTGTAAAATCTTGTTCATATCAGATATATAACTTGACTAATTAAACTCCAGGATTGTGGGTATTGTAAACTTTTCCATTTCCTGAAAACCTTCCTGAAAATAATTTTTATTATGGTTATTGTTCTTGTTGATCATGTTTTTGTTCTCCTTAGTAATTCCTCAATTCTTCTTATTTAAAGTAAACCTCAGACTAGTCTAAATAGGAGACCACAAGCCAAATTATGATCTCTGTCCAGTGTAAGTCTGCTTTATTTGCCTCTGGTAGACAGACTTCATATTAATTTTGAGATAACTATATGAGAGAATCTGATCCAAAACCAGAAATTCAACTTTTGTCTGTGAGATCTACAGTGCCCTGTAACTCCAAAGCACAGATTCATCTGGAAAAATTGCTTTGCCTGGTGATCTCTTATGCATTTAGATCATCATAAAAACCTGCTCTTTGCAAACCCAAGTCCAGCTAATGCATAGTCTGGTAGTCAAGGGAAGATGTTCTTCTGTGTATTTTACTTTTAGAACACATCTGTCTGCCCTTGAATTAGTTTTCTCTCTGAAGCATAACCTCTCTTTTAACTGGAGAACACCTGATATGTACTTCACTTTTAGCAGTATCCTGAATCCAGCAGAGATTTCTTAATACACGGAACAGATGACAATATGTTCCTACCCATTTATTATACCTGGAGCATACCTCAACAATCCCTTGACATTTCCTGTTTTGCTGACTCAAAGTACTAACAGAGAGTGGAAAAAGAAATACAAGTAATTTGAGCTATTCTGGGACTCCAGAGCCTCAAAGCAAGAAGTTTCTTCAGCTTGGAAAAAATGTGAACTTTGTTGTCCACTGCTGCTGGAAACAGCATTACATTATGAAAAATAATGCCCTGCAGGGATGTAATGTGTTCAAGAACTGGAGATCACAATGTGGTTAGTGAAAAAGTAATGGAAAAATCTGTATTTTTTCATTTTCACAGAAATTACAGAAATACTTCTATGTTACTGCATTTTTAAATGCCATTGTGAGAGTGTGCCTACATTTCCCAAGATGTTTTCCAATTGAATTTTGAATATATTTCAAAAATTTTTTTTAACTGAGATGAAAAAAAATCTAGTAACGATAAATATAGATGAACTCTGAAAAATACACTGAGCTTGTATAAGCACAATCCATTGCTATGAAAATTAGAAAGGGTGAGGAATAGGATTAGATGGGGTGGGGACCACTGACTGCTGGTATAAAAAGCAGAATGCAGAGACCAAGGGATGATTTTGCAATATGCAGGCAGCTGCTTTCAACACTGATAGAAATTAATTACCACCCTAAGTAGGACTCACAAAGGCCCTTGGCACTGGTTTAATTTACTTTCTGCTGCAGTGCATGGGACTTCTGTTGGTGAGATTACCTGAAACCATGCCTCTGAAAACAGTGCCCTGAAATCACCCCTCCCTGCCCTGCTCCTTGATCCTGGCAAATACCCATCATCTTGACAATAAAAACTTCAGGTTGGAAAATGTTCCTTTGCTGTGTGACCTTGCAGCAGCAACCACATTGATACAGGAGTGGGGTTTTGTTTTGAACTCGGCCTCACAGGTCATTCCCTCTCTGCCCCTCCAGCAGAGGCATTTAACTTTGTTCCAGTCAAATCCCACGGGCAGAGCCCATCAGGCTGAGACTCTGGACCGAGTAGAGTTGTTCACCTTTGACAGCACAAAATGTGTGCAGCTGAGCTGAAACTGTGAATCAAGTTTCATTTTCTCTTTGCTCAGCACCCCTAAGCTAGTTCTGACCTGACCCCATCCCCTCGGGGTGCCAGGCAGTCCCTGCTTTCTCCTCTCTTCAGCCATGTGGTGGTCCCTTTGGCAAAGCCAGCTGCTTCCCAGTTACTCGAGACATCTGGTGTCCCAGCAGAGGGGAGGAGAGGTGGGCTGTCGAGGGAGGCATGCTAGTAGAGCTGTGGGCATGATTGCAACCATATAAGTTTGGGGTTTTTTTTGGTAGGAATGGGCATTGGTGGCAATTTTGACCTTCCCACCAAGCCGTCCTCTCACAAACCAAAAGCAACCAGACTGTTTACCTCATTCCACCCCCAAGTGTAATTACTAGTATGTGTAGTTACCTCCCAGCACATCCCTCTGTGTGGGAAAAGAACGGGGGGATGCCAGAGGTGAGGACTCACGAGCAGCAGAAGCACTGAGTGAAATCCTTGATTATGCCACTGTACACTGTAGAAAGGCTTGGTTGAAATGTGCATCAGCTGCATAGGGTGGCAGGGGAGTCACCTGGATACCTTGAGCAGTTATGGCCATAGACATACTGCTTCCCAGATGTGGGAGCTCTCTGAAGCAGAACGCCATCTGGCCTTGCTCTCCACACTACAACAGCTCTTGGTGCTTTCAGCTCTCGAAGATTCCCTGATGAAGTTCAACTTTAATCTCCCTCCAGGCAGGATTATGCCACAGTGATGCAAGCAGGTGTTCAGCTCCCTGATCTGGAGCAGACAGAGGTAGTAAGGGTTAAGGGCTCTTTTCCTCTGAAACAATGGAAGGGAAAAGTCTCATGTTTTTCACTCTGCCTGGATTTAAAAATGGCAGAAAGCCAAGGAATAGTGCACTGTGTGTGCACCTATGCAAACTGCAGCTGAGGAATGTAATTTTCTAAGCTTCACAGCAGCCTTTCACATGAGCCTAGAGAGCATAGCTCCTCAGCTGGGTTACCAGTTTTCTCAGATACTCACTGATATAAAGCCATGCATTTTACATTTAAGATCAAACTCACAGAAATGGTTCTAATAAGAGCTTTCCATTTTTACTCATTTTTTAAAGAAGAATCACACACAGTTTGATTCTGATAACATTTTCTCACCTGCATGACTGAAACTGTGGTTAGCAGCAGTGTGATTTCACATTCAATACTTCTCTCTTATGGTTTCTTTTTACCATCTGTGTCATGAATTAGTTCTTTTTCCTCCATTTTCTAAGAGAAGAAAGCATCCTTAAAATAAAAAAAAACCCTTCCTTTTTCCTATTTCAAGAATTAATAGAGAAAATTTATTATATTTCAGTGCCACAAGTCACTACTGTGCTGATGTCACTAGGCATGTTCATGACGTCGCATAAAATTAGAGATAATTACCAATTCTAACCTTAAGAAGAAACAGTTACAAAATTGTCACAGACTTATCATACAGGGTAGGTCCTGGAAAAATAATTTTAGAAGTTTTCAATTTCCTCTTGAGTGAAAGCCTGATTTAAACATATGACTGAAACATATTTGGAAATTAAGAACTTTTGTCCACAGCGATGTCATGACTTTTGTGTTGCAAAAGGTTCCTGGATGTAGGCTGTTGAAAATGTGACCCACACAGTATAAAGAATTAAGGTAAAGAAATAACTGCATCAAGAAATCAATTGTGCTGTTACAGAATATGTGTGTATGATTAAAATCCAGATTTCTTATGGTTAGTGCATTGAAGATCACAGTTGGCCACAAAAGTGAACCAATTGAGCTGTATCAAATGTAGTAAGCTACCAGTGCTGAAAATAACAAACTGACCCTGACTTGTGCAAGTAGGCCACACCATATGCCTTTCCATTCTAACGTTTCAGTGAACTGCTTGAGTAAATAAATTAATTGCACCATCATGAGGAAATACACGTAGAATGTGCTTTACTGCAAGGCGAAGTGTGACTCGGTAGGTGACCCAAATGGATGAGCAACAGAGCTGTGGGGAGCTTCAGCAGAGTTCTTGGAAAGCTACTGTATTTGCAACAACAGTAATGAGACAAGAGCTGGCAAGAGCTGATGGTGGTGCGGTTTTAAATAAAACTTGGTATTTGTTAAAATGCTTTGGATGGTGGTTGATACTCTTTGCTCAATATTCTTCATTGTTCCAACATTCTTGAAAGAAGAGTTGAAGAACTCTGAAAAAGTTCCCATAGCAACAGCAAGGAGATGGGACTATTTTTCTCCCAGCCCTGGGTGCACAGCAATGACACAGTTGTGGTACATGGGCCCTTCCTGTGCTGAGCAAATCTACTCCGTTTGGCAATTTTACACTGAAGGGCAATATTTTTACTGGCCCCCAAAAGAGATTATTGACTTTTCTGTTAAAATTTTTGCATTATTTTCCCTCTTAGAAGGACAAAGAGCCTCTTTTTATCCTCAGGAACAAGAGTGATGAAACAACAGCCTGCACGCATGCACATCCTAGATTGCGAATAGGGCCAGCAATGAGGCTTGATGACCACCTCCTCATGGAAGCTCCTTCAAATCCGTGCCTAACCAGGTGGAGTTCCACCTGCCACGAGCCCCAGTCTTGCTCCCAGCCACTGGAATATTCCTGGGGGTTTTGTCTCTCTGCAGGGATTTGAGGGCATCCCACAGCCCCCCTGTTGCTGCTGTGGTCAGCAGTGTGCGACTTCCCAGGTGACTCGTGGTGTGTGGGCTTTTATACAGAAACAGAGACGATAGCCCAGGCTATGGGGCAAAGTGAAATGGCCCACTTGGACATCCCTGGCCTACCCAATCTTTCATAGTTGCCTTCAGGAATGTGATGGTTAATCAGACCTTCAAAAGTCATCAGCACAGCCCTATGATTAGCACACGTCTCTGGCTATCATATAAGTGTTACTTAGAACAGGCATAAATATAAACATATAAATGTGTGAGTGCAGCAACACTTCATAACACAGACATGTTAACAACAAAAACCAGAGAACCAGCAACTCGTGAATCCGTATTTCAAGAAAGTGTTTCAGAATACTAGCCTCTAGTATCTCAAGATCTCCCAGCACATGTAAGAAAACTACTCTCTTCTTAAGAGGAAAATTTCTAAAAGATACCAATGTATCTATTACAACTTATGTAACCTCTATGCACTGCTCTATACTGCATCTATAGAGGTGTCTTCAGCACTCTAACACAGTGAAATATTTTCTGCTTCATTTTCTCTGTTACCCAAAAAGATAATTGATTTAATAAACTTTTTGATTAACTAAGCACAGTTTCTACTTGATACATCAATTTTTGCAGTTCTTTCCTCATCTCAGACTTCCAACCAATTCCCTACATCAAAAGGACTTTTTCTGTTGGGGTTACCAGCCGTTCAGAACTGTGCCCACAACCCCAGTATGACTCTTTGCACATGCAAATGCAGGGAATCCTTGGTCCCAGGATGTGCGCAGCACATTCCATGTGCCAGACTGGTGTGTACTTGCCCATTTTGACTTGGGGCTATAACTGTGCCCACACAAAGCCTTGCCCACATGGGCTGGGGTTTTTCCACCACTAACCGGTACAACTGGTAGATCCAGCCCTGACCCAAGAGCAAAGGCGATGGCACAGTCAGGAAGAGAGCCTGTGCTCTGGGGTTTCCCTGTCACCAGCACTCCCCCTGTTGTTGGACATCAAAGGCTGGTGGTGTCTCTTGGAAGTGCCTCAAAATGCCAAGTGGTTTCCTTAGGGTTTTGGGGGCTTATCTGGAATTTCTTGCCAACAAGGAAAAAAGAATAATGATTTAGATGAAAAACTGATTGGAAAAAACCCAACAACTTTCTGCCTTCAGAAGCTGTAGTTTTTTGAAAAATGTCCTTGGGTATAAAATTCTAAAAAATTAAACATGGGAAGTATTTTGTGCAAAATTTATTTTCCTTTAAAAAAAATTATTTTTCTTTAAAAAGCTTTGAAGAATTTCCGGGTGTGCAAAAGAGCTTATTCCAAGAGATTCATTTCTCCAGGAAGGCGCTGGTTTGCCAGTTTATACAGATAAAATTTGAACAGTATAGGACCAACAAAATGTACCTATAGAGAAGCCATTCAAAGAAGGTTCTAGCACCATGACTACCAGGCAGCTATTGAAAACAAAATATTCTTTTATACAGAGTTAGGGGAAGGTCTGTTTTCATATACAGCAGTAATTTCATTAGTAAATGGAGTCACAGTGGTGCACTTTGTGCAAAAAAGCACAGCAGGCCTGTATATTCTACTTGCTTTTAAATGCTGATGTTCTAGATTAGAAATCATTTAAAAAGGAAGAAGTCAATGTATCAGCTGACAAATTTCAGGGAAGCTCACAAGAGTTAAACCAGGCTGCAGAACCCTCCTCCTCCTCCTCCTCCTCCCTTGCACTTCTGCATCCTTAAACAAGGGTGCTGAGAAGAGCTCCAGCACTGCCACCCCCTCCCCCAAAATAATTGAGCATGCCCCATAAAGTCAGCCTGCACGATCCCGAGGGAGATAGAAATTCCCATAAAAGGATCATTCCAAATCCCCAGGATAAGTTTATTTGGCATGCTATTCAAGCAATAGGAGCCTTGCAATTGTTTTTCTTGACCTTTTAACCTGCTTTTCTTATCCCAACAGAGGTCAAAGGACAAGAACTCGGCTCCCCGCCTCTCGCCTCTCCCTGCCCGGCCCCTGAGCACATCAAGGCTGTAAGGGAAGGGTTTAGCCCAAGCAGCCAGAAACAGATGTCGGCAGTGCGAGGGCTGGGGGTGGGAAGGGAAAGGAAGTGTAGGAAAGGTGACTTGAAGCTGGTATTTATTTAATTGATCATTAAGCCTGGAAAGGAGAGAAAAATCGAAAAAAGGTTGCTTGCAGACAAAGAAAGTAGTGAGGATTAGGGCACTTTGTGTATCGATATAGCAGTATTTTCTCTCTGCTGGTTCCAGTGGGTCAGATCGTAGCAATGCCTCAAGAGATCCCATCTCACTGCTGCTGCTCTCCAGGAAGAGAAGAAGCCTCTGCGAGGGGATTTCATCACATCTGCAATCCCCTACAGAGGCCACAAATTATTGCGCTCTGCTTACACGTTGAAGCCCCCTCAGTTTCAGCTCTCGAGGTGGCTGCAGAGGAGGAGGAGGAGGAGGAGGAGGAGGACGAGTTGGAGGAGGCGCAGGGCTGCTCAGCGAAAGGAGCAACGCACGCAGGGGCGAGGGGCGGCTGGCCCCGCCGGTCCCAAGGCGTTTTCCTGGGGCAGCCGTGACACCTGGCGGCCCAGGCCCTCCTAGGGGTGAGGCCGAGCCCCCGTGCCTGCCCACGGGCCTCGGCCGCACCTTCCAGGTGTGCCGCAGCGGCTCCGGCGGGCGGAGTGCCCCTCTCTTCCAGGGTTGGCGGTAGCGGCGCGCGGGGCCGCCGCTGACCCCGCCACAAAGCGCGGGTTCCCCCGGCCGGGCCACGTGACCGCGGGGGGCGGGGGCGCGGCCGCCG
>WBMZ01005885.1:0-40526 GCA_013400975.1 Atrichornis clamosus
GGCCCCGGCTCCGGCCCCGGCCCGCCCCGGCGGGGCGAGGGAAAGGGACGGTCCCTGCAGCGGCACCGCCCCGGCCCCGGCTCCGGGACGCCCCGGCCCTCCCCGCCCGGTGGCCTCGGGGAACGGGAGGCATCGCTGGGCATGAGAATCGGCGGGCAGCTGCCCCTGTGGGTGCTCAGCTTCTTGGGCACCCAAGGCTGTGGGCACCCAAAACCACGGGCAGCCACCTGTCGGGACGCCTATCCTCGTGGGCACCCAAACCCACGGGCTCCCACCCTCACTGACACCCAAAACCATGGGCAGCCATCTCTAGCGACGCTCACCTTCGTGGGCACCCAACCATTCCTAGGGATGCTCATCCCACGAGCACTCACTTCTAGGGATGCTCACCCTCACAGGCACCCAAACCCACTGGCACCAACTCTCACTGACACCCAAATCCATTAACACCCGCATCCAGGGATACTCGCCCCCATGGGCATCCAATCCCATGGCCACCCCAAACTCTTGGCCATCCCCTTGTATCCCCCCTCTCAGCACCCACTTCAGCAGTGCCCATCCCCATGGACACCCCCAGATTGGTCCCCACCCTGTGCACCCACCTGTGAGGACACTGACCTCACCAAGCACCCCACAACCCCACCACACAGGTCCCCTCACCAGCACCGCACCCACCTGGACCATTACATTTTGGGGCTGCTGGTTCCTTGCTCCATTCCACAAGAAAACCTTCCCGCAGACACCCCGTGGCTCCCAGAGCCACTGCCTTCCCACACAGGATAACCAGCTCCAGCTCATCCTCACAAAGCTAACACTGGGGAATAAAGTAGGAGGCAAGATTGTTTATTACCGCAAGCAATTTTAATACAAAAATGTGTCTGGTTTTTAAACAATTCATTGGTAGAGCTTCAGTTTTGCCTCAATTTTAAACCAATTGAGAGAATCACACAGCAACACGGTCAGAGCCGGAGAGGAACAATATTTAATAAATACAGGAGCTGTGGAGAGCCCTCGCCCCCGGCCCGTCTCCTGGTCACTTGGTCAGTTTGATTTTATTACAAAGAAAAAGTAGCGTACAAAAGCGAGACAGGACTTGCAGAGTGTGCTGGTGAGACTCATTTCAAGGACAAGCAACTGTGCGTGTAAGTCCAGATTTCTCCTAGGAGCAGAGTTCACATCAATCTCAGCCTGGTTGGAAAGTGGAATGACCAGTTAAATAATAAATAGGAAACAAAGAGATGCAGATAAAACAGCGATTGTGTAAGGAACGCCTCGGGTCGGGCTCTTTAAGCCATCAATCCAGAAGAATCCTCGAATTTGGAGGGCCCACCACCACCAAGGGGTGCATCCGAGTGATCCAGACCTGCCCCGTGCTCTCCTCCGGCCGGCTCCGGCGTGAACCCCCTCCTCAAACCCCTCCCCAAACCCCTCACCCTCGGTTTGTTCTTTAAAAACAAAGTTGTCGGGACAGCATTTTCAAGACAGCAATTGTCACGGCCTTTGCTGTAGTGTGTGCAAATTTTATTAAGTCAAACTCCGCTTTCTTCAGGTAAAACCACATAGCTTTAAAAAAAATGGAAACATAAGCCCCAAGTCCCCTCACCTCACGTTTCTCTGGTTGAGGTATCTGTGATTTACAAAAAGAGAGTTCCTTGAACACTGCAGGATTCAGGTCTTTGCTTTTAAATATAATTTACCTTGCTGAGACAGCAAGTTAAAGTTTATAAAGATGCATTTAGGAAACAATCCTAAAAGATAAAGCAGGTTCACACCCTGCACCGCGCAGAAATCCTATTTATATTTTAGTTTTTCTTTACACTTTCACATCTTGACCTTTTTTTTTTTTTTTGCTTCCTTTTTTTTTTTTAAATTTTTTTTTTTTTTTTTTTTTTTCTTTTTTTTTTTTTTAAATCTTTTTCTTGGTTTTTTTTTTCCTTTCTCTTCCACATTTCAGTTTTCCAGGCCCCTCTCTAAACAAGGGTCACCGAGAGGCAAATTTTTATCTACATAAATATTCACATGAAAATAGTAACTTACAAAAAAGGAAAAAAAAAAAACCAAAACAAAAAACCCCAAATAAGGCAGCTTCATAACACAACTTTCTTTTACACTTTTAACAATATAGTTTCTCCCATTTAGAATAAATATACATCCAATGTACGGAGCAGGGTTAAAAACTGGACACAGGTTGGGTTTTCCTCTCAGGAAGGTGTGGGTACAGTATTATCTCTTGGGGCCTGGAGTTTTTGGGGTGGCAGTGGTCGTTTTCTTGGACATGGTCGGGATTTTGGAGGGCTTGGCCACGCCGCGGCGCGAGCCCTGCCCGCCGGCCACGCTGCTCTCCGAGGTGTCCGAGCAGGCCGACTGCGTTTCCAGCAGGTCGAAGTCGGAGGCGTCGCTGCCCCGCCGGCTGCTGGCCCGGCTCCCCGTGCGGCTCCCGGCGCGGCTCGTGGGACGACTGGCTGTTTTTTTGGGATCTGGAAGGAAGAGCCCAGCCAGCCCGTGAGCAGCAGGATTTGTGTCTCCCCCATCCCCGAAAGCAACCGGCAGCGAAATCCCCAACCCCGAGCACCCCGGCGGCACCCCTGAGATGGGGGCGGCTCAACACCAGGACTGATTCCTTCCCAAACTCCAGCGATTCTTGGACTGCAGAACCCTGCCAGCACCTCCCTCCCCAGCAGGGAGGCAGCAGCCACCACCCCCCACCGCCCACCCCCAGAATATTCCGCATTTCCTCCACCGATTCAAGCGGCAGCAGCGCCGGGGGCAGCTTTTCCATCTTTTCCCCACACTTACCTGCCCGACTGGTTTTGGCACCTGTGGAGACTGGTGAGGAGCTGTTACTGGTGTCCCCAGCCAGGGAGGTCCGGCTGGAGTGGAAGGTGGGTCGCTTCAGCTTGCTGCCCGCCGAGGGGGTCACCTTGGGAGGAAGCACACACAGGGCACCCTTCAGCTGCCACCGGGGCTGTGACAGGCCGAGATCACATCCGAGATCAGATCCTCAGCAAAAATTTGGGCATTTAAGGAACCCCCATCTTAATGGTCAAGGAGGACGCAAGCTGTCGTTTCAGCAGCAGTTCGCAAAATAAGGAAAAAGCCCAGATCCTGAAAATTTTGGAGGGTAATGGTAGTTTGCGCATTGCAGGCTGATGGACAGGAATTTGTTGGGAAAAAAAAAGTTCCAAGCAAAGGTGTCAGGAGACAGCATCAGCTGGGCTCAAAACCTCCACAAAGGGAATGCGAGATATGGAAAAACTGGGATTTTAGCACCTAAGCAGCTCAGGAGCGTTTTGGAAGGTGAAGTCCAAATCTTGGGATCTTGAGGAGCACATCCCATTGTGGGTGCAGTGTCACTGGGAGAGGTGGAGGGACACCCTGGTGCTGCCTGGTCCCAAAGGCAGCCAAATTGGATGGGCGATGGACAGGGACACAAAAGACAACAAATCAGCTCCGGTTGCATCCTGAAACGGCTCTTTTCCCGACCTTTAAGATGTTGGAAGTGCAGCTGGTGTGGGGTGAAGCAGCACAACAGGCAACTCTGCTCCCGCCGCTGCTGGAGGAAGCCAAGGGGAAGGTGCCAGCAGGGTGAGGGCACCTGGATCCAGCTGGAAAAGGCAGCTCCAGTTTCTACTCACCATCCAAAGCTCTGGGTTTGGGGCAGTGCTGCAGGAAAGCGACTGCCTGTGGTGGTCCCCATCCCTGGGGGCTCTGGGGGGCACTAGGATGCTGCAGGGATGGCTCCAGCTCGGCTGCATCCCTGGATAGATGGACACAGATCCCAGAGGGCATCTCCCTTAGAGCCTTAAAGCAACAGCTGGAGGGGTTTCCCTCCATGCCCTGCCAGTTTGTGATTTTTGGGAAACTCCGAAGTGTTGGACTGTGATGAAACTGGAGCTGCAGGGGGAGAGGGGCAGCTGAGGGAATTAAAATCCATTAACACGTGATTGCCGAGGTACCATTGTCATCATCAGAGATTTCAATTCTCATCCTTGATCCTATTTCATAATAGGCAGCAAGCATAAATTTAGGGCAATTGGGGAAGTGCTCCTGACCTCCTGCTGAATTAAATTAATCCCTTTTCCACACGGAAGCACCGCTGAGCAAGACACAGTTACCTCACCAGCGCAGGGAACCACCGAGATCTACCCGGTGCTTCTCATCACCCGCGTTCACAAGGGCAGGGAAGTCCACGAGGAGACTGAAAACCTTAGGGAAATCAAAGTCTCAGCCCAAATTCATCCTCCTGGGAGCATCAAGGCGGGTGGCTGGACACACCAGACGTGCTTCAACACGGTGATAAACACGAGCTCTCCGTAAAACTGAGGCGCTGTGGTTACGGTGCGTGCGCTGTAGCTGATTTTCAAGTCTCAACTCGGCTGCTGGATTTCAATTTTGGGAAGCCAAACGCGGCCCCTTTTCAATGTGAAAGCTGTTACAGCTCGGAAAATGAACGTGTTTTTTAAAGCACAGGAGGATTAACACGCTTTGGAAGCAGGTCAAGGTGAATTGAAAGCGCTTGTGCTTTATTCCGGGGTTGGTGTTTTTATTTAATCCGAGTTGGAGACCCATGAAAAACGCCAACAGTCGGAGCGTTAGCGGAGCTACAAGCGCTGCTCTACCACAAGGAAAGCGTTAAAAACAGGCAGGGGAGTGGGGTGACTCCGTGCCAGGGGCACTCCAGCCTGTCAGCAGGTCCTCGGGGCTGGCAGACCATACTCTACCTCGGAGCTCGGGAGCTGGAAGTCGGAATAATCGAATCCCCTCAGGGGGGTGCTCGCTTTACTGTTTATCAACCAGGGTTTGTCATAACATCGAGAGAAGTGATGTGGAGTCTGTGAAATGGAAAATCCAAGGAAGGGGGGGAGAGGTGGAATGAGTGGTAAAAAAAAAAAAACCCATAAAACAAAAAAAAGAAAGGAAAAAAAGAGAAATGGAGAAGTATCCGGAACAGGGGAAAACGGCACTAAAATGGAGCGAGAACCGAACAGGAATGACATCAATTAAATAAAGGGAAAAAACCCCAGAAGGGGATGAAATAAACCAGGCACGGACGAGTGATGTGGTGGGGAAGGAGAGATGATGGGTGATGGCTTCTTCCTGACACCACAGCCCTGCCCTGGGGACCAGGAGCCTTCAGCTGCACGGCGAGCACGGGGGACCCTCCTGCGGAGCCACAGGGATCCAAATCCGGGCTGGAAACCTGTCCTGCAGCATCCCACCCCCATCCCACACGGACACCAGGGTTCCTCCTGCAGGCACCATGAACATCTCCTAGAGACCTCACCAAGCCCCCAGGGCCCAACCTTCCTCCTCCTCCATCCACCTCCTGCAGCTCCTCATCTCGCCGGGTTTTGGAGACCGCCGGCTTCAAATGGGAAGGGAAGGGAAGGGAAGGGCAGGGAAGGGAAGGGAAGGGAAGGGAAGGGAAGGGAAGGGAAGGGAAGGGAAGGGAAGGCTTCCCCCCTGAATCCCACCTTGGCTCCGCTGGCCGGAGTGGCTGGAGAGGAGGGCATGGAGGCGCAGCTGTGGTTGCTCTGGCTGGCGCTGGAGCTGGATCGTGTTGGGGAGGCTGCCCGGGAGGAAGGTTTGGATCGCCGGCCCCGTGACCGGAACGGCGTCATTCCCTGGGAGGCTCCTTCCGGCAGGATGAACTTCTCCCGGAGCTCGAGGTTGGTCCGTCCTCGTGCTGCAAGGGGACAAGGGAGAGGAGAACTGAGGTTTGGAGGGACTCAACATCATCACCAGGGCTCAGGAGGCTCCAGGGCTGGGAGCAGCTTCCTTGGGCATCTCCCCAAGCCCATCTCGAGAGCAGGACCGCCCTGGTTCTCTTGCTCTGCCTTCACCACCTCCTGCCACGGATCAGCTCTTTGAGAAATTGGCTGACTAAAAGCTGCCCGAGGGCCAGGAATTCATACGGGATGCTCTGTTATTCTCTTGTGGAAAAGCATCCTGATGGCCTTTAAACTCACCGTGTTACAACAGCGGCCAATGTCATCTTTAACATGGCTTAAAAAGAGCAAAAGCAGCTTTGAAGGGCTGAGATTCTTGAGATTCTGAGAGAGACTCTGCTCTCTCGCAGCTCCGGGCAGCTCTCCACACATTTTTTGGGGAGACAGGAGAGAAAAGTGGCCGCCAGCCGTTAAAAACCAACTTTCAAATTTTCATCCAAACACCTCAAAGAGCTGGAGGGTCTCCCTTCGACAAGCAAGGGGCAACCAAGCAGGGAGAAGGTCTGTGGGCTTCAGCTCCCGGGCCAGCTGACGTGTGCCGGAGTGTTTCATGCGCGGGGTGTTCAGACAGAGAGCGAGGGCATGCACGGAGCCTTACGGGACACCGGAGGAATTCTAGAGCCGACGGATTACGGGCCAGAGAGCCAAGAGAGCAACTGCAGGCGGGAAGCGC
Source organism: Atrichornis clamosus (assembly GCA_013400975.1). Lineage (NCBI taxonomy): Eukaryota > Metazoa > Chordata > Aves > Passeriformes > Menuridae > Atrichornis > Atrichornis clamosus. Next base: position 6,403 of record WBMZ01005885.1, read on the forward strand.
CACGCTGAGATAAGCAGGGGCCAGAAACAACCTCGAAGTCGGCGCTGTAAAACATCTGCTGCAAAGCGTGAACGGCGGAGGGGCAGGAAAACCCTGAAGGCTCCCTGGAGCAAGAGGCACTCGCTGTAAATCACGCTGCTTTCAGCAGCAGCCGTCGGGCAGCCGGAGCACGGAATGCAGCAGCTTGAAGGAGACACATCCGAAGCGATTAACATCCCGGAGACCCCCGTGAGCCAGGGGCATGTGGAGCACAGAGCTCTCCAAAACGTGCTCCGTTCCTTGCTGATCCTGCTCTGGGCCCTGGTCATGGCTCTGGTCCGGCCTGGTGGCTCTGACCACCCTCAGACCTCGAGGTTTTGGAAAGGAGGGGTGTGTGACCCTGGTCTGGGTTATCCCAACCATCCCTTCCAAATGGGTCCCACCAAATGCTGCTCAGCCCTAAAATCCCAAGATCAGGGTGGTTCTTCCTTTCTAACATCCTGCTGTGTCTTCCTTAAGCTCCCTTCATCCAGAAACTTCTTGTACTTGAATTTCCCCGCATTAATACTGAACTGAAACACCGCTTTTGCTTCACCTGGGACACACCTGTGCCAGGTGACACTTATCAACACACCTAAAGCAGGACACAGTGCTCAAAATCCCCCCAAAAATCCAACCCAGCCCTGAACAGCCCCATAGACAATGATGTCTAAATACAGCCGCTTTTACAACTCAAATCTGGCTCGTGGCAATCCAGGATAAAGAAAGAACCACACTTCCACCCTCAAAAGTGAAAATGGGGGAAAAAAAGTGCATTTTAAGGCACTGGAAGAAGACCCAGCACCCTCAAACAGGATTTAAGGTGCACGGTCCTGCTCAGTTCAGGGTTTCCAAATTAGTTCCTTATGTTTCTGCTTTAAGACAACAAGTAAACGGAGAAAACTTGCATTAGAAATACATCAGTCACAGGAGAAATGTGTCCTTATCCAGCAGGATGAGCCTGGACCATCAGTGCCCCGTGGCCACAACCCTGTGGGGAAGCACCACGAGTTCACAGATCCTGGGCCGGGCCGTTTTCTCCCCAGTGTGTCTCAGACTGGGATTTTAACACCTCGTGGTTTTGAACCTTTGGAACTCCTCCAGGTCACCTTTACAAAACTCACTCCATCACCCCCAGAGTCACGGGAATGCACTGACCACTCCCAAGGAAAGCCAGGACCCCCAGTACAGTGCTGCAGCTCTGGGGTCTTAAAACCAAGGAACACAACCCTTCCCTCTTCTCCTCCTGCAACACCTGGATAAACACTGCAAGATTTGCTGCAGCATCACCAAATCTTGTGATTTCAAGCTCTTGGTTCACTTTTGGATCTCTTTTCTCCAGCTCCTGCCCACCTGGATGACGACCCACAGTGGCCAACTCAGGCGCGGCGAAGTCTCCAAACTGCCCTCACCGGGTGAGAATCCCCTGTTTGTACAAAGCCCAGGAACTGCCTTACCTCTGCACGGGTCGTTCTTCACTAGGAACTCATCCAGGGCCATCCATCCTCCGCCCACACGGACCATGACCGTGCTCCGCAGGATACGGACCAGCCGCAGCTGCTGGGAATCCCCAAACTGTGGAGCCAAGGAACAGGTCAGAGAAGGGCAGCAGCCAGGGACACGCGGCTCCTTCCCTCAGCAGGCTGCACCAAAGGCTTTCATCCACCTATTTAATATTTTTAAGGCCTCTCCAGACAGGTTCTTCTGGAATAAGCGCAGGGCAATACCAATTGATGTGGAGTTTTCCTGCTGCCTGGTTTTAAGATGATGCAACCAAGCCAAATCCTTTCGTTTTAAAGCTGGAAAGAGAATTTTTTAGAGCAACAAAGGAGATCTTAGAATTTGGGGGTTGGATGGGTTTTGTCAGCCAGAATGGTAGGATTTTTTTCCCTTTTTTTTTTTTTGGTGACCCTCCTGGTGCAGCCCCTGAGGAAAGGCGCCGGCTGATTCAGCAGGACAAGCAGCGCTGCGTCCCCGCCGAGGGAGACACCTCTGACCACCACCAAGTCTGAAATCCAGGGATTTCCCTGAGCCTCGGACTTGAGCCCACCAGCCACAAAGCCCCCGCTGCAGCAATCGCCCAGTGAGGATGTTTGGGTGAGTGCAGCGTGATGGGAATCCAGGCAGGAGTCCCCAGCAATGTTGATTAGTGATTGCGATGTTCATTAGTGATTTGAAATGCCTGTGGTATCGAAAAAAAGTGCACCCTGGGTCAGAAGCGTGCGTCTGTTTTATAAAGCTCCCTAAATCTCCTGGACACCCAAGCCCAGGCTCCTGGGTGTCTGCCAGGCTGGGAAGGGACGTCAGGATGCTGGGTTGGATGTGGCAGCTCTGCATCCAGGCCTACAGAGCACCTGCTGGGATGAGAAGACGGGAGAACAAGCTTTTGGGAGCAAGACCCTCTTCAGAATTATTACAAAAAGGGGAAAAACCCAAACAGGAACATTTTCCGTGGGTGGAGACGCAAAAAATAAGAGATTTAATGAAAACAGGGAGTGCAAAGTGGCTGGGATGGGTGAGGGGAAGAAGTGACATCTCTGACCCACAGGGATATGGGATCCTGGATCATCCTGGACCTCCCTGCTCGGGGGTCCTACCAACTGTCCCTGTCTCAGTGTGGGATTAAAGAGCTGCCACGGTGTTCACGGGCAGGGAAGGGAGCAGGGGAGCTCCTTCCCTCTCTCTGGGCTCTACCTGAGGTGTCCTTCAAAAGCCAACCCCAGGGACGAGCCAATTCTCATTATTTTTCATTTTTTGTTGAAAACATTTCTATAATCACTGCCTAAATTAAAGCCAGAGCTCTCAGGGTCATCCGCTTCCAACATCCACATGTGTTTCATTTTGGGCATCTTTTTGGGCATCTTTCTGAGTGGGCACCATCGTTGCACATGAAAAAGAAGCTTTTTAATTCGAGGTGGGGCAGTGGGGACGTCAGAAGGGCACGGGATGCCCCAGCCCTGTTCCAAAGGGGGCTGTGCCCCCCCGGAGCAGGGGGCACTCACAGGGGCTCCTCTTGGGTCACGACACTACCAGGATACATGCAGGTTTTGGGAGTGGAGCCTTGCTCCAGTGAGGAGTTACTCAGAGGGGGTAGCAGGGATGAGGGTTTAGTTGTCGTTACCTACGGGATTACTCAGCGCTCTCATTCCATGGAGATTGCCATCCAAAGCCACCCAGAGCCTGCTGCGGGTTGTGCCCCCTGCATTCCCCCGGGCTGGCTGCTCCCCACAGCAGAACACCTCCATCTGTATCCCCGTGCCACGATTTACCACCATCAACATCCCCAATATATCCAAGAAATCAGCCCAGAGAGAAAAATCTCTCCGCTTTTGTCAAATCCTGCTTTTCCCACGGAATTTTTCCCTTTTTCCTGCCCAATGCCATGGTTTTTTTTTTTTTTTGGGTGGCACCCCTCTGCAGCAGGCTCTGCTGAGCAGCGCTCCCAGATCACATCCTCCCACAGCACCACAGGACAGAGCAGCACCACAGACACACAGAGCTACGTTTGTTAAAAAATCCCAGAGGTGAGAGACAGCATCACAAGGCAAACTGTACCTGATTGCCGAGGAAGAACTATGGAGGGAGAGGAGTTGTGGGGAGAGGGAATGGGGAGAGGGGAGGAAAGTCCGGAGGAAGAGGAGGGGAAAGAAAAACAAGAAAAAAAACATGTATGGGATTAATAGTGCAATAATCACGAGATCTGTTAACTGCAGGAGTTAGAAATCTGGGGGGCTATCTGGGGGGAGGGAGAGGCTCCTGGGGGGAGGCTGGGGCTGGTGCTGCTGGAGCAGGATCGGCTCCTCCCGGCCGGAGCATCAGCCCCAAAGCCAGCGGGCAGGAAAGCGGGAATTCTGCCACTGGCCCGTTTCACCACTTCACCTCGGCAAAGGGTTTGAAACATAAACAGCAGCTCGTTACAAAGAGATCCTGTAAGGAAATTATTCTCCCTTCTTCGGGAGCGAGCTAAGAAAAACACTGGCGTAAGGTACACTCATCCATGAGGAAAACTTCAAGGGCGGCTCCGGCGGAGTGAATGCGGCGTTTCACGGGGCCCCCGGGCCGGCTGCCCCAGAACAGGGACACTTTTATGTTCTCCCAATTCAGGGAACGCCCTGGGGCCGGGGATGGAGCTGGGAAAACACGTCCCAGCCACCTCCGCCGGGAGCCGCCGCGCCAGAGGACGAGGTCTCCGTCTCACCCCGGGTCCCCCCGTGCCAGGCTGGGCATCCCCGCAGTGATCCCCCCTCCCTGGCTGGGAAGGGGGAGTGGGATTTGTGGGGCATTCCATCCCTCTGCCTTACCCGGTATTTGTTCTCGCCGATCTGCTCCACTTGGAATCTCTTGGCACACTTGCACTGGGCCACTTGCCTGGTGACCTGCCATCACCAACACGAGAGGTAAGGAACCAGGATTTTGGGAGTCTCCCCCCGTCCAAGTCACTGCTTGGATAAAACAGCTCTAAGGAGCCTTTCCTTCAAAAACACGGTCAGATCCAACCAATTATTTTGGCTCAGCACCACCAAAACCAAAACCCTCTTTTGATGCGTTTTTTCTCTTCCCCACTGCCTGAACCACCCCAAATCTGCTGAGCACCCCTTTTTTTTTGGTGCTTCACCTCATCCTCGATCTTGTCAGCATCCGTGGTGGGTCGATAGGCGTCCTTGTTGGGATGGAGAGCAGCCACAAACTCGTAGTAATCGATGTAGCCGTCGCCGTCGCGGTCGAAGATATCGGCCACCGCCGTCATCTCCAGCTTGGTGGTGGGGAATTCTGCAAGGAGAAGGAAATGAGGAATGGAGGCAAGGGCCTCACTCATCAGAGGCAAGGGATGCAGGAGCAGCAAGGTGGTTGTTTTCCAGGCTGGTTCCAGGGACTCACTGGAAGCCAGGATGCCGTCGATGAACTCCTGCCGGGTGATCTTCCCGTCCTGGTCTTTGTCGATGCGCCGGAAGAAATCCATGACCCGGGATTTCTTGTGGTTCATCCAGCGCATGTACTTCTTCCTCCAGACGTCGAAGTCGAAGTTTGCAAACTCCTTCAACTGGAAGGAAAACCCGGGAGAGTCGGTGGAGGAAATCCCAAAGGAGCAGCACCTACAGAACCACCCTGGAACACCCGCCCCCGGTGAGCTCCCGGCGCCGCCGCTCCCTGCCCGCCCTCCCGGGAAGGTTCATCTGGATTTATCCAGACCATTTCCACGGAGGGGTCGCCCAAATCGACTTCCCAGAACAGGACACACAGCGGGGCCGACAGCCAGCACGTGGAGTGTGCATCCCGGGGCCACGGGCACGGGATGCAGCGTCCCCCACGCTGCTGTACGGACACACAGGCAGGGAGGATCAGCTACGGGCACACAGACACACACACACCCCGTCTGCTCGGCCTTCTGGGGATGCTTCCTCTCCCTATGGACTCGCCAGGGAGGGATTCCCACTGCCAGCATCGTTTTGGGCACGTATCTCCCCTCTCCCTTTCCCTCTGAGCAGCCAAGAAGGGATTTCTTGCTCATCTTCCAGCTGGGGCACATCTCAGCTCTACAAACCCTGTCCCAGCCTCACAGCCTCCTATTTAAACACCCTTCTTATCTCCCCACCCCAAAAGGACCCCCACGACCCCACCAGCTCAAGCAGCTCACACCAAGGTAACACGACAACTTTTAGGGCTTTTTTTTTTTTCTCTCTCTAAACATTCTTGGGGTGAAAAGCAACAAAGAAAAAACATGAATACGTAGAAACTGAACTGACCTACAGCAAAAGCAACAAAAAACAAAAAAACCACTCACTTCTGGGCATAGCTGCTTTGTTAAGCGTAAATAAAAACAAAAATGACATTAGATGTTTGGATAAAATAGAGACAGTAATTGTTAAACTAATTACTAGGAGGAAAGCAGGGCCTGGCTGTCATTAACTCTACAGATACCAACTACAGGGGCACAAAGTTGGTTAATGTGCAGTTAATTCATGAACTACCAAAGGGTTTTTAGCCTTAATATTTTATGAATATTTGTTTTTGGCAACTTTTGGAAAGGCAGCAGGAACTGTCAGCCAGAGCTGGGGCAGCACTAATTTAAAAATGCTTCTTGCACCTCTCTGGTGATGAACTCCCAGCTCCCACCCTGCCCAGAGCAGCCAGGGGCTGTTACCTCCTCCAGCCTGTCCAGGGCATCGTTGAGCTTCCTCTGGCGCTCCAGGGCCAGCAGCCAGACCTGCTGCCAGCGTGCTGAGAGCTGGTTTATCCTGGGATTCTTCGTTTCCGACTGGGAGATGATGGGCATGCTGGGGGGAGCGGCCTGGCCCAAGGATTTCCCTGGAAAAAAAGGGGAGAAAAGAAATTGTTCGAGGTGGTGTTCATGGGTGCAGCACGTCCAGGGAAGAGCAGCAGTGAAATGTGTTTTGGTTTTTGTTTTTTTGGAGGAGAAAACCTCCCACGGCCTTGCTGGCTGCTCTCCCAAGGGATGCAGAGTCCCCAGGTAGGAGGACAGGGTGGCAGACAGCTCTACACACCCACATCCCCCTCAGCACTCAGGAATTCACACGGGACTCTGGCTTCAGGAAACAACAGAAGAAAAGACCCCAAAGCCTCATCCCAAAGCAACTGCAGAGAGGAAGAAGAGCAGTGCCGGCCCAAGCGTCCCCAGGAACGGCACACCCCGTTTTGGGAAATGCCACCTGGATTTTCCTCTCCTCACAAGTCTCAACCGCCTTCCTGGTGTCTGTTAAGGCAGGATGCCTTGTTAATTGATAATCAGAGCTAATTAGCTGCCTAGGTGTCTCATTTCCTGCCATCCCAGGACGTTGCACCACAAGCAGACGTACTGTTGCTGCGGGACTTGTCGATGAAGGGCCCGTGGGGTGGCTCAGTAGCTTTTCTTTTGTAAGTCTTTGTCACCCGGTCCACATCCGGCTGTTTCCGTGTCATCTCCTCCATAAAGGACTGCCAAAACACAGAAAGGATAAGCAAAACCTTTGCAATTTCAAGATTTTGTGGTTTCCAGACCTTCACTGGGACATGCCAAGCCCGTAGAGGAGAGGTGAGCATCAAGCACCAGTGATCGGGGATTGTGGCTGAGCTACTGCTCAGCGCTGGCTTGGGTTTGCCAGGGCTGGAGTTCATCCCTGGGCTGGTTTTGCTCCAGTTGGGTCCCACGCTGCTGTAATGGGGCGTTCCAAGAGAAGTCAGTGCCTCCTCCATGTAAGCATCCCTCCCTCTGCCCCTCTCCTGAGCTCAGCACTGGGCTCACCTGGTGCTCGGAAATGAGCGCTTTGACCTGATCAATGTTCTGTGGCATGGGGTCCTGGTCCCGCTGGATCAGGGTGGTCTCAGCCCACTGGATCCAAGCCAGGAGCTCCTCCAGAAGCTCTGCATTGGCCACCAGCTCAGAAAGTGCTGACTCCAGTCTCTGCTGGTGCTGCTTCGCCCACGTGAGAACCTGTTGGAAACAGGGACAACCATCCAGTGCGGGAAACCCGGAGCGGGACCCACCACTCCACGGCCATCCCTGGAACCATCATCAGCCTGGAACAAATCCTGTGGGACTCACCTCCTCGAACCTGGCTCGGATGATGGTGATCCAGTGCTTGATGGTGGTGATGCAGTCGGGATGGCAGGCGCCCAGGATGACCTCGCCCATCCCCACGGCCGCGTTCACGTCCACCCTCTTCTCCTCCACTTTCTTCATGAACTCCTGGAAAGGCCCAAAGGAATTATTTTGCAGGATTCTCCCCCCAGTCCTAAACTTTGCTGGGGTTGCGTTTTGGAGCTCCCCATTACCTTGTGGGCATCAATGAGGGACTGCAGGGCCTCGGCATCGTCCGGCAGCGCTCCCCGGAAGCGCAGGGATTGCTCTGCTTCCGAGAGCCACTCCAGCAGCATGTGCACAGCTGTCCTGAACTCCTCTGCCTGCAGCAACAAACGCAGAGGTGTCAGCCCCTCACCTCCCCAGACGGGCTGCTGGATTCACTCTTGGCAGCTGGAGTGATGACAGGGCTGGAAGGGACTTTAAAAATATATAAAAAGGGGGAAAAAAGCCCTGTTTGAGGCCGGGGTTTGGGCAGCAGCAGCAGCCGGGTCCTGCAGCACTCGGGCACCTCCCTCCCCTCAGCATTGGCTGCACTGGAGAAAGACACGTTTTTAAAAACAGCACAACTGCTGTATCCTGAGCAATTTGGCACCCAGGTAGTTTATTCTGTAAATTGCCCACTTGATGTAAAAGCTGCTTAAGAGCCTTTGACCTTTTTGGTGGGTGTTTTTATTTTTTTTTAGCTTCAATCGAGTCTCTCTGGACATTGGCAAACACCAGCCTGGCCCGTCTCTGATCACTGCTCTATCCCTACTGGTGGGATCTTTCCACTCTCCCTTCTCAAACCAGCCTTTATCAGCATTTTTTTTGGGAAAAAGAATCAGTAACTGGCTGATACCACCCCGCTGCTTTGCAGTTTTCACCCGGAACCACTGCAGGGCTGGTGTGTCCTGCCTGGCCAGGGCGTGCAGCAAACCTGGAGCCCAGCAAAGCTCTCCAAGAGAACTTCCAGCCACAGTTTTCTCCTCACCTGCTTCAGGGCCTGTTCCAGGCGGGTTTGCTTGGACACAGAGAGCTTGCAGACCGTGTCCCACCGGTTGCTCAGCTCCTGCAGCTGCACCTTCACCCAGGTCGTGTCGTCCCGGCTGTTCTCGATCAGCTCCCGGCCCGAGCGCTTGAGCACCTGGACCGTCCCTGTGCGCTTCCCCAGCTCCTTCTGGAAGACCTGGATGGAGACAGCAGAAGCTGAGCAAGGTTAGGCAGTCCCAGCTCCTGTCGCCTTCCCAGTAATGTGAAAGTTCTTCCTGCTTTTTTTCTGTTTTTTCCCTCTTTAGTCACTGCAGGAAAGCCGGACACGCGGCCCTGCAGCAAAGTGCCAACTCTGTGTCTGTTCTTTGACTTTTGGGAAAGAAAAGCTGGAAAAGGTGCTCTCACCTTGTGAGCATCCATCAGGTTCATGACCAGATCCAGGTCCCCATGGACAGGCTGGTCTTCAGCTAACTGGGGTTCCACCTTGTAGAGCCAGTCCACCAAAGCCTGCAGCGCATCCATGAACTGCCCGGAGAACAGGAGGGCTTCCTCCAGCTTGTGCTGCCTGGAAAACAAACATTCCTGTGAACTTCCATGAGCAAACCCACCTTTTGTCACATCCCAGTGACCTCCAACCACCCCATGGAATCTCTTTGATAAGAGCCCTGGCACATGAGCACTGTTGGTACAACATTGGGCCTGGAGTTACCTTTCCACGGATTTTCCACACACGGTGTCCCACTTATCCCGGACTTCTCCCAGTAAATTGTCCAGCTTTTGAGTGTCATCTGGAAGCAAGGCTTTTTCCTTGAGGGCTCTGCCTGTCCTGATGGTGGTGTCGTAGACAGGCTGCTTCCCACCCAGAGTCTTCTGGAACTCCTGGGAAACGGAGAGAAAACCAAAGTGCTTCAGAAAGCCTGGCCTTGGCTCTGAAGATTCCCAGATGAATGTTTTCCACGGCAATGGGAGGCATGGACACGCCTTTCTCCTGTCCTGATGGCAGAGGAGACGTGGCCCTATTCCCCCTCCCAACAGAGCCCCTTCCAGCACCAGTGGTGTCCAGCACTGGTCTGGCTTTGGCAGAACTTCACCTTGTGTTTGGAGAGCTGGAGCTTGATTTTGTCAGGATCGTTGGAGATCTCCAGCTCGGAGTCCAGGTGATTCTCTGCATCTTCCAGCCAATCAATCAGTTTCTTCCAGGCTTCATGGAACTGCAAAGCAACAGGAGCCAAGTCTGAAACTTCCCACTGGTGGTGTCCCCACTTCCTTTGTGGTCCTGGCACCTCCTCCCCTCCAGGGCTGGCAATTCCTTGGACTCTCACCTGCTTGGCTCTCTTCCTGGCATCATCGAGAGCCCGTCCCCGCTCCACCGAGCGCTGCACGACCTTCTCCCAGCGGGACTGGACGCTCACCAGCAGGTTCTTGATCAGCACCACATCCTGCTTCTGGCTGAGGAACTTCAGCTGGTTCCCGGTTTGATCCAGCTCGATGATGCGATCCCGGTGCGCGTTCACCTCGTTGGCAAACACCTGCCAACAGCAAGGGGGTCCCATGTGCAGGGGCAGCTGGACGTGGCCACCAGCAGCCCCTGGGGGGATGAGGAGCCACCCTGGCTCCCTCCACCCCAGGGATGGAGCTGTCGGGTGCCCACGGTACCTTGTGCTCGTCGATCTGGGCCAGCACCGCGGCGAGGATGAGGCTGGCGGGGGGTGCGATGTTCAGGCTCTGCTCGGCCAACGTCAGCCAATTGATGAAATCCTGGAGGGAGTTCTGGAAGTCGGTGGCCAGGGCCAGTGCCTCCTCCAGCTTCGCCTGCAGCAGCGGGGAGGGAGAAAGGGAGAGGAAAAAGCACAACACGGAGGGTGAGAGCTCTGATCTGCAGACAGAGGCGGCCTTTGTGTCCCTGCCCAACAGGAACCTCTTCGCCCCGGCCCGGGAACGCGACTTGTTTACCAAGGGGAGGGGGCTCCAGTGAAAGCCACGGCTTTCTTTCCAAACAAGAATGTTCCCTGAAAGGGGAGACCTTCCCCGGCACACGAGCAGCTGCGTCACCCCTGGCTTCCTGGGAAAGGGACGGCCGTGGGGACAGCGGCTCCGTGGATGGGGGGGATGACGTTTCGATGGCAGCAGCTGCAGCACTGCAAATTTATTCTGGGCCCAGGCCACCACGGCCCTGGTTTTATCTCATCCCCGGCCAAAAGCTGAGGATGGAGTCAGCTCGGAGGAGGGTTTGGCTTGACCAACAAAGCCTGCCTTTGAGAGCTGCGGGAGGCTTCTTCCCACCTCCCTAAATTAACCCAAAATGCCATTTCACTCTCGTTTTCTGCGTGATTTAACCAATTCTGATGACTATCTAGAAAAAACCCCACGCTAACAGCTTGACACTCAGCACCACCTGAAAAACACACTCAACCTGTACAACCAAGAGAGACGGATAAAAAACCCCAACCCCCAGCTTTGTGTGGGAAAGCAGAGTGGGGAAACAGCGAGCAGCTGCTGTCAGACCTCGGGGCAAGGCTGGATGCATCTTTCCCTCAGTGTTACCTTTCTCTCCTCCATCTTGGTGCTGACCAGGCACCATTTCTGCTCCAGCAGGGCCACGCTCTGCTCCGTCTTCGAGCCGGAGCCGGAGTCGTCGCGGTTGAGCAGCATCAGCCTCCCCTTGGCCAGCAGCTGGCTGTAGACGTCCTCCTTGGCTTTGAACTGGCTGTACAGCTCCTGCAAAGAGGCACCACTGAAGGATTAGGCAGAGGAAAGCTGGGAGAGGGAACATGTCATGCTGCAAAACTCCAGGTGACGGGAACATGAGGTTCAGGGCAGGCAGGGAAGTGACAGCAGAGCATCACTTTGAGCTGAGGAAAGGTGGTTGTTGCAGGCATCAAGTGCAAAATGATCTGTAAGAGGAGAGCAGAGCAGCCTCTTCCCCGCCATCAGACACAGAAGGGAGAAGTTTTGATGCTGATATTTGACAGGAACTTGCTGAATTAAAAGCATCAAAAAAAAAAAAAAAAACTCTCCTGAGAAATTACCATGTGGGCATTGAGCTGCTCCCGGGCAGTTTCTGGCAGACCTCCCGTGGGTTTCGATGCTGACAATTGGCTCTCCATCCTTGTTAGCCACAGGAGGAAGTCTTCAATCTCACCATGGAAACCCTGAGCCTGTTCGGGAACACAGAACCGGCCCCGGATCAGATGACATCAGCCACCATTGATCACGTGCCAGGGTTAACGCTGTGTTTGCTTCCAAACCAGATAGAGAGGCAGAGCTGGACGTGCCAGCGTGGCCAGGAGGGTGAGATGTGGTGTATCCACAGCCCACAGGTGTGCCTGGTCCCCACCACGCTCCTGGGCAGGCACCGAACCATGAGAGTTACACGAAAAACTTCCATTAAAAAAACCCCAGTGTCTCCCCAACTCTTTCCCGCTAATTTTAAATCCAAAGAAAAGGGGAAAGTGGCACCCCACTGCACAGGGGGGTATTCCCAATGCCTCTTCCCAACCTGCTGGAGCGTGGACTGCAGCTGCTGCTCCCTCTCCTCTGTCTTCTGCAGCACTGACTCCCAGCAGGAATTCAGCTTCTCCAGGCGGTTCCGCAGGCTGCTGGCATCGTCCCCTGCACTCGACTCCAGCAGTTCATTCCCTGCTTTGTTCACTGTCTCCACGGTTGCTTGGTGGGCCAGGACGTCGTTCTTCAGCACCTGCAAAGAATGGACACCTCTCCTAAACACCCTGTTGGTCCCCACCTGATCAAACCAGCTCAAATCCTTCATGAGAAATAAAGTCATGCAATGGGAACGGGCCAGAAATGCATCTGGAGCTGGAATACTCACGTGGTGCTTTGCGAGTTCAACCTCGATGACTTTTGGGTCCCCACTGATGGGTTTTTGGGCGTCCAGCAGCTCCTCAGTGTGGGTCAGCCAGGCCATCAGCTCTGCCAAGGCGTGCTGGAACTGGCCCAGAGCCAGCAGGGCGGCTTCCAACTTGTGCTGGGCAAGGACAGGGATGGAAAAGGGAAGTTTTAAAGGGCTGGGAGCATCACAGCGAGTTTCATCTTGTGAGAGCCCCAGGTGTTCACTCTACCTGTCTGTGGGCAATCTTCTCGCCCAAGTTCTCCCAGAGATGTTTCAGCTCTGTCAGTGGTTCCTTTATGATGTCTCTGTCTGTCTCATCCGTAGCCTTTTTTAGCATCAGTTCACCTTGGTGATTAAGCTTTTCCATCTCAATCTGCTGCTGGTAAACCTCCATTTTAAATTCCTGCCAAAACAAGCAGGACAAAAACCAGAACCAAATGAATCACTGGAGCTCTGTGAGGCAAAGCAGCCCCGGAGAACCGGCCCCTCTCCTCCCAAGTACCTTCATCTCGTTCATCTGCTCCTTGACCGTGCTCAGGTCGGTGCCCACGGGTGACATGTTGCAGAGTTTGATCACAGCGTTGTCCAGCCAGTCAAACATGGCCTGCAAGGAGCAGGGACAACGTGAGGGAACGGCAACGTGTCCCCCCTGCAGCTGGTCAGGGAACAGGGACGGTCCCTGCACCACCCCACAGCCACGGAACTCGTCTGTCTTGGCCAGCTCCCTCTTTCCTTCCCTCTCCTGCTTCCAGCAGCCACCTCGTCCTGCTGCTCAGAGCACAAGTGAAGATTTGGGAAGACAAATGCAATCAAATATCTGCTCTTCCTCAGAGCTGGCTGTTGAGCTCGGGCTCTCTCAGAGCCTCCAAACACTCGCCCAGGAGATGTCTCCTGCTTTGGGAAGCGCAAATCCCAGTACAACTCCAGGGAGAGGATTCGCAGTGGTGCTCCCAAGGTCCACCCACTCCACACCAGCAGCCCTGCCTCTTACTTGGAGCGTGTCTTGGTACTGCACAGCCGACTGCATGGCTTCCTCCAGCTTTTCCAGCCTCTCCTTCCACGTTTTGTTTAGGTTTTCCCACGCGTTGTTCATCTGCGGAACACAAGATTGCCCACAAAATTCGTTAGGCTCTTCAACCAGAGCTCCCACTTGCTCCCACCTGATTTTATCTGGAGGAGAAGCTGTTGGCCCTTCCTACCTCATCAATGCTCTTTTTCACTTCTGGCTTCTCCGTCTCGCCACAGGCAAAAATTAAATCAGTTCCAAGGAGGCGGATGAACTCCAGCTCTTCATGCAACCCGTCCGTCTCCTCTTTGATAGTCTGTGTAGGCACAGCCACAGAAGAAAAACCTTTATCATTAAATGCCCTTCCAAAATTGCCCCGTGAACGGGAGGGGTGAAGCGTGGAGAGTCCTTCCTGCCCCAGTGTCCTGCACCGTGGCCAACAGCCCAACTCCAGATCCCAGGGGTAGGTGACACAGAGCAGGTGGCCGACGTTGCCACCACCACCCTGGTCTGCCCCCACCACCCTGGTCTGCCCCCACCTCTGCCCACGGGATGGGAACTAAAACAAGAACATCTGTATTTAGCTGGGAGCCTGAACTGCCTTGGCTGAAGGCGCTGTTTACAGGAGATGTGCTGTTTACAGAATTTTGTCAATATAGGAGTGAGGTTTTGAGGCTCTAAAGGTGCAAACCAAAGTCAGAGTGGTTATAAAAAGGGAACAGCAAGGCTAAACTTAGCAGAGCATAAAGAAACAGCTCCTCAAGGCCCAAGTCAACTCAAATCCACCTGAAGTGGATTTTGCCACTTATTTGGAACAACCATCAACACACAAATCCAAGCACTTATCTCCAGTCTAACCAAAATCTAAATATACACTTCCCACGCCAGCCAGCCTTGGGCTCGGGTTTGGAGCAGAGCTGAGCCAGCTTCCACATCACTCCAAGCAAGTGGGCACAGAGCTCTGACCACACAGAGCTTCAAGTGCTTCCCAGAAGAGTAGCAGATAATGTGATTTAAGGTGAAGGATATGTGCAATACACTTCTGGTTCTTCCCTTGCAGCTCCAAACTGCGATGGAAATAACTCTTCATAATCTGACTGACTGCCTACAAAACTGATTTAGAGCCACCTCTGGCCGTGCTCACATCCAAGGTCTTCCCAATTCAGCAGCCAAGCTGAGGCCAGACAAGCTCCAGAGTGAGGTGCACTCTCAGGGGTCTCACCTCTGCTGCTTCCACCTGCTGCTTGATGATGGAGGGGTCAATGCCAGGGCTCTCCAGGTCGTGAACAATGTCCTGGGTGTCCTTGATGGTTGTCAGGAGGGCTGCCATGTCGTACCAGAACTTCTCTGCAAGCTCCAGGACATCAAGGAACTTCATTTCACGTTCCTCCGTCCGAGCTTTGATGTCTTCCCAGAAGAAAACCATCTGGTCCAACTTGTCCTGGATCACTGAGGGAGGAAATTGAAGTGTTCAATGAAGAAGCAAACTTTTTACAAGGCAAAAGCATTTTGAAAACACTTAGAAACAGCCAAGAGAATATCCAAAGGGCAATTAAAGATGGCCAGGACTATCAGAGCATTAACTCTGGGAGATACTGAGGGACGTGAGAAACTCCAGCTTGCAGAAATAAAGCCTTTATTTATGTGCAAGCTCGGGGCGAATTTGCCCACACACTCTCCCTCCAACAAACCTCTGTTCTGGCCACCTCTAGCATGAAGTCTCTGCTCACTCAATCCACGAGCTGCCTGTTGAGCTGCCAAGGAAGGTGCCAATTAGTGCCAATCGTGCTGATGAGTTTTTTGTGCTGGGGATGTTCCTCCCCTCCATTAGATGCTGAATCGACATCCACAAATCAATGTCTCGGGGGCCACCAGCAAGAGACCAGCTCGGCTGAGAAGCCACCAATACTTCTTTCTCCTCTGACTGATGCCACCCTGTCTGCTCCAGATTGAAGCAGGCATATCCTTCCACCCAGAGGACTCATCCTTCCTCCCAAGGCCAGAAGACCCTCTTAAATTCATCCAGAGGACTCATCCTTCCCTTCCAAAGCCAGGAGAACCTCTGAAATCCATCCAGAGGACTCATCCTTCTTCCTAAAGCCAGGAGAACCTCTGAAATCCATCCAGAGGATTCATCCTTGCTCCCAAGGCCAAGAGAACCTCCAAAATCCATCCAGAGGACTCACCCTCCTCCCTAAGACCAGGAGAACTTCCGAAATACACCCCTGAGACATCAAAGCCTCCCCAGCAGTGACGGAGCCGTGGCCTGGGAAGAAGCTGGACACTTAGATCCACCCGGAGATACCTTTTGCTGCCAGGTCCTTGTCTGCTCCCTGGGACCGACCGATGAGCTCTTCCCCGCGGCGTTTCAGGGCCTCGAAGGAGGGCTGCAGCTTCTCCAGCTCCACCGTGGAGTTTTTGTTCTCGCTGATGCACTCCCGGATCTTGTCGACCTCGGCGGGGATGAGGGGCGGCAGCCGCAGGCGGGAGGAGAGGCTCTCCAGGGTCTCCAGCATGGGCTCGATCTTGTCGTGGAACTGGAGAGGAACAAACCCATTAGGGCAGGAGGGAGAGGAACAAATCCACGGGGGCGGGAGGGACGGGACGGGGCGACCAGCCAGCGCGTGCCACGGCCCCGAGCGCTGCGCCCTCGGAGGGGACGGACAACGCCTGCGACAGCAACGACACCTGCAGCAGCAAGGACACCTGCAGCCTCCTGCTCATACCTGCCCTGCTCCAGCACAGCCCACAGAGCACCCACGGACACTCACGGAGCCACCGCCGGCACCTCCGGCCCGAACACGGCAGCGACATGGGGCCAGCCCTAAAAATTCACTTTTTTTGGTGGCTGGGCACAAGAACCCAAGGCTGGTTGTGGGAACACCCGGGCAAAAACGCTGCTGGAAAAGCGCCCGTGTTTGGTGCTGATGGGAATCTCCACGTGCTGCAAGGCCAGCGGGAAGCCTGTCCCGGCAGGATCAGTGGGAGGCTGCATGCGGACGGGGACGAGCTGCCACGGAGCTGCAGCCTCAAAAGCAGAACCAGAAAGCCAGGAGTGAGGGAGGAAGGGGGTCTAGCAGGGTTTATTGTTGTTTTTATAAAGAGAAGTCAACTTTGGCCTTAAAGACCCCAAAGCGTCTCTGCTGGTGGGAGGGACAGCTCGGCGCTGTGGCTGCCAGCTCCCGTCCCCCTCCCGGTTCCTACTGGGAACACCCCAGTGCCGGTGCCCACCAAATCTACCAGCAGAGAGGGGACGGGCTCCCGGTGCAAAGTTGATCAGGACACGCTGGCTCAGCCAACAAGCAGGAGCAAACCAGCACGTCCAGCTGGAGCAGGAAGCTCAGTGCAAACCCCTCGGAAAGCAAAGCCTCTGCTCTGCAGGAAGCATTCCCAGCGGAAGCTGGCCATGGCCAGGCGGCAACGCAACGAAAGCCATCCCAAAAATGTCATTTCAGGCCCCCGGCGTTAATTTTTAAGCATGTTCTGCTGAGCTGTGCATGGACCAGAAATGAAAGTCTGGGTGTAAAATAGAATCAGGCCGAGGAGGGTAAATGAACGTCTGTGGTGGGTGGGGGACTCGCTTACCTCCGAAATCTGCAATGGTGGGGCGCAGTCAACACAAGAATGAAATGGGACCATGTGGGGAGGACGGGCACAGGCAGCAACACACACAGACAACACATTCCACAGTGGGAGTGAGAGATGAGAGGGGAGGGGAGTGTGGGGGGGAGAAACTCGGAGTTAATACAAGTGCAAACCAAGAGAAGTGACTACACAATACAGGAATTAAGAAAATAAACACCCAAGACATGACGAAAACCAACTGCGCTACGGTAACACGGGGTGAAATGAAACATAGCCGGGGGTCATCAACCCTCAGCAGCAGCAGCACTTCACCCCCTTTCTGGACTTCAGCACCTCCAGTCTCTGCCCTTCCCTTCCTACCTCTCCTGCTCTCACCCACCTCCTTGGGAGATGCCCAGACCCCGGAGCCATCCGTTACCTCTCCCATACAGAGGATCCCGGCTGCTCGCTGCAGTCACAGCTTATCGGAACTGAAAATTATCTCTTCAAGCTCTTTCAAGAGGCTCTCCAGGCCCTTCCAACCTTGGGCGGATGCCAGAGCAGCCCCCTTTTGAACCAGCATCATTATCGAGGTCGTAAAAATTTACGACCCTATTTACTGTGTCAAGCCTCAAATGCCTTCCCTGCTCCCACACCAGCACTGAGCAGCAGCAAACTACCCCAGAGGTGCCTGACCACGTTATGCCTTATAGAGGGCTTTACAACTGGAATAAAACCACATTCCAAAGCACGTGGCCTTCCCGAGGGGGGCTGTGAGAGGAAGATTCATCTCCTTGGCACCCCGGCGTACCTGGGTGGACTGCGAGACGGCCTCGTCGAGCGCCAGAGCCCGCTGGCAAACCTCCTCCTTGATTTTGGCATACATGGCCTCGGCCCTGGAGTATTTTTCCTGCACCATCTCTCCCTCCTCGGGGTTGAGGTCCTTGAGCTGCGGCCCGATTTTCAGCAGCTTGTCGATATGAGGTTTGTGTTCAGCGATGGACTCTCTCAGTTGCTAGGGAATAGAGGGGGGGAAAAAACCCGCATTTGTTTGGAAATCTGCTGCGAGTTGCTGCCTGTTTATTCCACACAGCACTCCAAGAGCAGCGATCCTATCTGGGAGGAACTCACACCGTGGATTTCTTGCCCCAGCATCTGCCAAGCACATGGCACTCGGCTCTTCCCAACATGGCTAAGGCACAGAGCCTGGCACGGGCCCTTCCCCGGCTCCCGGCCCTCCCCACAGCTCCATGGGGGACCCCTCTGGGAATTTTTTGCTTTGCAGTCTCCACCCTAAAAGCACAAAGTAGTTTTTCCTGCCACAAGGTGGCTATCCAAAGGCAGCCAGGTTTCCTTGGGATGAAACTGCATTTGGGTAAGGAGTGCTTCAACACAATGGGTGATCTTCACTTGGATTACACAGGCGAGATCCCAAAAAAGAAGAGAATAGGGAAGAAAACAGAGGAAAATTCAGAAGAAAAAGGTCCTTTGCCCCTGCCCTCTGTTTAAGGTAGAAAAACTGACGGACAAAAGATCAAATGCCACGTCCTCTTACCCTCATGTCATCCTGCTGCTGCTTGAGCTGCTCGTGGTCAATGGCTGGAGGTGGCAGCTGGGAGATGAGGGCTTGGGTCTCCTCAATCCATGGATTCAGCTCCTCGTAGGTCTCCCAGAACTGGTTGACCAGGACCTGGGCACGCTCCAGGCGAGCGTAGCGCTCTGAGTTGAGCTGGCTCACGGCTTCGTACTGCTGCACCAGGGACTCGGTTTTCTCCTGAAAGAAAAAAGGGAGGAGAGTTATGGGGAGGGATGCAAAAGGGCCCAGGAAAGGGGCCAGCTCCACACTGTCAGCTGGAAGAGAAGGAGGTGCCTTTGGTGGCCTTCCACATGCACGGGCTGCGATTCCAGTTAAAGCAGCCTCGGGAATCTCCCCCTCCCCGTCCCCAAACCTTGCAATAAAAACAGGCAATAAAGCAGAGTAATAAATGTAAAGAGATTCCTGCTAACGCTGGTGGGAATGACTAAAGATGGAGTGATTTTAAACCACTTCAGCCTGTGCCAGAGCTGAGGATTTGCCTCTCCCCCCTCTCTGTCCCCCTTGTTGAACTGAAGAGCAGAGGGGGCTCACCTGGAGAACAGCTTTTTGTTCCTCGCCACAGGTCCCGAAGATCTCGTTGCGCTGGCTGAACAGCTCATCCATGGAGTCTTTGTGCCGGATGATGTCGATGGAAAAAGCCTGCAGAAAGGGGAAAAAGCACAGCTGAGCCCAACCTCTCCCCAGCCCATCCACGGGATCCTCCTGCCAGCAGAGACCCCACAAAACTCAGCTCAAGTGTCCCCATGGCACGCTGGAAATCTGGCTGGAAATGCAGATTCCTGCCTGCTTTCCTCATCTGTATCAACCTCTCTCTTTCAAAAACCTGAAAACAGTTCTTAAAATGAGGTATCATTCACTTCCACACCCAAGGTCTTCGCTGGAGGAAAAGCTCCATCATCCATTTGTTAGTGAGTGTGTTATCCCTGAAAATGATGCTCTCCAGAGCTGCATCCACCAATAACTTTGCCATTCCCAAGGTCCACACGATTAACAACAGGAAGCTGAGCTCAATTTAACTTAACACTCGATGGTTCAGTCCCCCCTCCTTTGTAACGCTGTATTATTTTCTTTTTTTTTTTTAATTTTAAATCCAACAAGCCCGTGTGCTGCTCTGATTGCCCAGGCAAAGGGAAGAAAAGGGCCGTTTATATAAAGTGCACGTTCTTTCAGGCATGAGCTCATCTCAAAGATATACAGAAAAAAAAAAAAACCCCTCCAGCACCTCTTTGTTCCACGTCTGGCTGCCGGGAGGGAACTGTGGAGTCCCTCACTGCAGGGAACAATGAGCAAAAAAGCAAATGGAAACCACCCTCATTAATCAATATATACATTTCTCTAAACCCTTCCTGCTGCCAGTGCTGGCAGGACCCCGGCAGAGCTTGCTCCAGTGGCCACAGGGAAAGGCTTCCCAGGGAGCAGTCCTCTCAAGGGAGTCCAGGCCAGAGCCCCCATCAAGCCCTAAATGGCTCCTGTAAACAGACAGGAAGGTTTTCCCTTGGGAAACTCAACACTTAGAGGGTTTAGAGAAACCTTTTCCTTTGTTTTTTAATGCACACATCTGAAGGACGAGAGTCGCATCTCTCCTGGTGCTCTGGGCTCAGCACTACACACCCCAGGGTAAAGCTGCTCCCCCAAAATGCATCCCCATGAGCCGAGCTGGCTCATCCTCCCTCGTTGCCCACCCCGTATCCCCCATCAGGGAGTGCACACGGACCTTCTGCACCTGCAGCTGAGCCGTTGTCTGGTCCTGCTCCAGGCGGATGGGGCCGAGAGCCATCAGCTTCCTCTTGGTCTCGGCCACCCAGGCCAGCTCTGCATCAGCTGCCTGCTCGTACTGGCACAGGGGAGAGGAGGGGCAGTGGTTAGTGATGGGCAGCAGGGAAGGAGCACACGGAGAGCTGGGGGCAGTGGGAAACACGGAGGGACGCAGCGGGACACGGGGACAAACGTCTCGACCCATGTGCAGAGGAAGGGAGGAGAAAGGGACACAGGGTGGGACACAGGTTTCTGCCTCCACGCTGCCCTTGTGGCTCTTGCAGCTGGTTTTGGGGCATGTTGGAGCAGCCACCTCTCCAAACACCCTCCCTGCCCGCAGGGAAAGGGACATTTCTTTCATCAGGAGCACTTCCGTGGAGTCAGTGCTCCATGGAGCAAGGGCAGATATTCACTGCACTCCACAGCCTCCAGTCCATGCAGGACAAGCCTTTTTGGGGAGGACTGCTCGCCTGGAACAAATCCCTGTGCTCTCACAGCAGGTGATGATGTCTTCCCAGGCTTGACAGTCACCTGCCATCGGTTTTACACCGCCCCCATCAGCCCTGCAGGCAGAAGCTCACGTGTGGGATAACACAGTGCTGCTCCAGAGTTATCCCATCCCAACCACATGCAATGGGATGGATCAGAAACCAGCTGTGCTGCCACACGCTGCTGGTGGGGTCCATTTCTTGGCATTCCCCACGGGACTTGTCCCTCCTGCCTGGCTGTGCTTGCTATCCCTCCCACGGCCACAGCACTGTGTGACAGCCGCTGCCAAGCCGCTTGCTCCCACTCTCCAAAACAGACCTATCAGCTCCAGCAGGGTAATTAAATCACCTGTTGAGACCTCTGAATTGCAGCATCGATTTCTTCCACCCTCTGCTTGATGGTGTCACTGACCAGCTTGTAGCGCTCATTGGTGTCCGACACGAGCTTATCCAGCCCCTCCCGGGCTCGCCAGGGAACCAGCTCCAGGAGAGCTCTGCTCACCTCGTTCACCGTGTCCAGGACCAGCCTGTGCTCCATCACCTCCTTCTTCAGCTCCTGTGGAAGGCACCCATGGATCTGTGTCCTTCTCAGCAGCTGACACCCTTCTCCAGCTCCTCCTGAGGGCAGCGGACCACCCTCACATCCCCGTGCCAGGGATGCTCTCCCAGCACCCACCTTTTGCCGCTGCTGGAATTGGGGAATCTGCTCTCCAGCCGGGGATTGTGCCCCGCTGGAAGCCAGCTCGTCCTCCACCTTGCTCATCCACCCAGTGAGCTCCTCGTGGGTGGACTGGAATTTGGTGGCCAGCTGCCGGGCCTGCTCCAGCGTGCGCAGGGCTTTGGAGCTGGCGGCGGTGATGTCGGAATAGCGGGTCTTGATTCCATCCAGCTTCTCCT
Organism: Atrichornis clamosus; assembly: GCA_013400975.1. NCBI lineage: Eukaryota > Metazoa > Chordata > Aves > Passeriformes > Menuridae > Atrichornis > Atrichornis clamosus. The sequence goes on from WBMZ01005885.1 coordinate 28,126, forward strand.
GGATCAGCAACACCTCCTCCCCTGCGGGACAGCGGCGAGGGAAAAATGATGCTGGGCTGGGGGGGCCTGCAGGAGTCACCCCAGGGAGGCTCCAGGAGTCACTGACTCTGTTTTCCCCTCATTTTAAACAGCTAATTCCATCCTCGGTTTTCTTTGTATTAATGCAACTTCAGCCTGTTTTTACAGCTGCTCTTAGAGCTGGTATTTTCCACCAGTGTAACATCCACTTTGTCCCTGGGACGGGATGGGATGGGATGAGATGGGATGGGATGGGATGGGATGGGATGGGATGGGATGGGATGGGATGGGATGGGATGGGATGGGATGGGATGGGATGGGATGGGAGCATGCTGCAAAGCCTGGCTTTGCCACAAGCCCCAAAGCCACCCCAACTCAGTTCTCAGCACCGTGTCACAGCTCCAAGAAAAAAGGGTCAGTTCACTCTTTGCTGCTATTTCCAAGAGGACACGGAACTGCCTGCCAAATCCTTTGTAATCACTCTTCCTGCTCCACAGCTCCCACAAGGACAGAGGGCTGTACATCTGCTCCGAGCAGACCACATCTGAAGGAAACGCAGCGCCCCGACCTTTCTTCCCACTCATAAACATAAACTCACACCCACGTGGCAACAGCCACAACTGCTCAGTCTGGGAAAGCAATATTAGGAAAGGGCTGGGGGTATTTTTAACCTCTTTCCATGTGATTTAGCAGCTGGATGCAATGAGAAAAGCCTCCCTCAGCACTGAGCATCCCCACAGCAGTGGTGGGAATCACCCGCTCTCCAGGCTGTGAGGTTGGGATCTGGGACCAAGCAAGTCCTAAGGTGGAGTATTTGTGGCTTAGCATCCAAGCCTGGATCCAAGCCAGCTACTTTGGGAATTTCCAAAAGGAAATGAAGACCTGAGGGAAAATAGCCTCCACCAAATAGAGCATGGACTTCCCAGGGAAGAGCACGTGGAGGATGGGGGGCTTCCCAGACCCCCCACATCACCCAGAACATGCCAAGATTTCTGTGTTACCTGTGGTTTGCTTCAGAAGAGCTTGTCCATTTCTAATGGCTTGGTCCACATTCTTCTTCCTGTTCACAATTTCCTCATTCAAAGCCTGAAGGAAAAGCCAAATTTGTGTTATCCTGCTGCAGGCAGGTCCCTGTGTCCTGCTATGGAGAACATTAACTTCCCTGCTGAGCACAGGAAGGGTGGACAACCCATCTGAAAACTGTCCAGTCATCCTGCTACGGGAATTATTGGGACTTCTGGGACCCAAAGGCTCAAATCTTAGAGCAAACCCATCCCAACCCATTGGAGCTGTGTGACCAAAGGACTCGCCCTTGTATTAGACAGAACCTCACTCCTGAGAAGAGCCTGCACAGCCCCAGGGAGAGGAAGCAGAGCCTTCCTCGGTGGCCAGCCCAGCTCCAAAATCCCACCAGGCTTTTCCAGCTCTCAATCTTGGAAACAGCATCCTGCTTTCTAAAGGCACAGGGTGGCCAAGCTGGCTCAGACTTTGTTCACAAAGCAAATGAACCATTTGAAGTCTCCCTGCCTTGAGAAACCCATTTTTGGGGGCCACAATTATTGTTCATGACACATGAAATCCCTTTACACTTCTCTCCAAGAGAACCAGCAGCGGAACAAGCTTTGCAAAATTAATCTCAGGCCAGAAACAAAACCAAAACCAGATAAATGCAACGGAACGAACAACACAAACATGGGGGGGAAAACAAAAAAAAAGGAAAATACCAGCTGGTCGGCATGCTGCTTCTGCAGGACGTCCCGTTTGTAATCCTTTATGGACACTGAGCCCAGCTTGTCCTCCACCTCAGCCAGCCAGTTGAGCACTTCCACCTCCTCCTCCCCAAAAAGCCTGGCGTTTGCCAGAGCCTGATCCAGCAGTGCTGCCTTGCGGCAGCACCGCTCCCGGACCTCGCCGTGGCGGCTCTGCAGAGCCTCCAATTTCTCTGCCAGCAGCCTCTGCTCGGCAGCACAGCTCAGGGAGGACAGCGACTGCCCGACCCCGACCGCCCGAGACACGTCGGCAGCGTGGCTCTCTATCTCTTCCTCTAGGGCCTGAATGGCGGGAGGGGAAAAATGGACAACAGAAAGGGGGGGAAAAGAAAACAAAAAAAAGAAAAAAAAAAAGAGTGAAAAATGGGAGAAAATAAAAGAAACGCAACGTAAAAGGGGGAAACAAACAATGGATGCAACTGGAGGAATGGGAGACGTAAAAGCCGCCCGTGAACGGGCAAACTGCGTCAAAATTAAAAAGAAACACATGAATGGGGATGTTTTTTCTATCCAAGTCTGGATACGTCTGCTGGGAGGTGCAAGGACATCAATTCAATGTTTACCCACACTGGTGGGTCAGGGTTTGCAGCCTTCTCTGTAGATAAAACAGCCTGGGTAACTCCTCCAATACTTGTTTGTGCCAAAACCCCCCTGGTTGCGGTGGGAATCACCCCTGGAGCAGGACCTGTCACTGACCACCTCCATCCTGTCCAGGTCCTACCTTGTGGCGACTGATCTGCTGCTGGATTTTGGCAGTCTGGGTGCCAATGGGCTCAGAGTTGGCCAGCTTCTTCTCCGTCACCGACAGCCAGTCGGACACGGGCTCCGTGGTTTCGTGGAACTGCTTTGCCAGGACCAAGATATCCTCCAGCTGCTTCTGCCTGCAAAAAGTAATCACAGAATTAGAAGGAAATAAAAGTGTCCAAGGCCAGGTTGGATGGGGTCCTGAGCAACCTGGTCTGGTGGAAGGCGTCCCTGCTCATAGCAGGGGGTTGGAACAAGATGGTTTTTAAGGTCTCTTCCAACCAAAACCAGTCTGTGATTCTATGACTCAACAGAAACACTAAGGAGCAGCTCCCGGTTGGAGCCAGGCATGGGAAGCCGCTTCAGGAATTTGGAAGAGGTAACCTAAGCAGCCCTGTTCAGAGCATGGTGAGACACCATGTCAGGCAAGCTACAAAAGGCAAAGACAAAAATCAATGCGGACAAGCTGCAAAATAAGCTTTTCCTGCAGTGGTGCCTTTAGGATCCAGTTTGTCTCTCTGGGAAGGTGGCAGAAAGGCTCCCCTACAGTGCAGCTTTTCCTGAAAGACTGAGACAGAAGGGACCTTAAAGATCATTTAGTTCCAACTCCCTTTTCTTCCATGTCTATGACTATTTTGGAGATCCCTCAAAGTCTTCAGTTTGTGGCTGAGCTCTTGGTCTTTCAGACCTTCTGGTCAAAGACAATCCTGGATGGACAGTCCTGGATGGACAGTCCTGGATGGACAATCCAGCTTGTTGGCAGTGATGAAAAACATTGAGAGGGTCCAATCTGGCCCTCAGAAGTGACATCACAACCTCAAATATCAGCTGAGGTAGAAATAAGTAACTCATAAACAAGATTCTGGCTGCAGAAGGGTGTCAACAGGATGTTGCTACACGTTAATGCTTACAGGAATAAAAATAACATCCCTCCCCTGCAGGGAAATTATTTAATCTCAGCTCTTCCCTGCCATTGTAAACCACTGCTATCAGCTTCAGCTCCCAGCCAGCCTTTGATTCCTCATGTTTTCCTGTTTCCAGGATGTATCTGCACAGAAATCTCCACCAGCTTCCCGAATGTCGTAACCCTCAGCTCCGGGGCACCGTGACTGGCGGGATGAGCCGGTCCCAGTCCCTCTCACCTGGCAGCTGCCCTGCCCAGCAGCCCTTCCCAGCGCCGTGCCAGGCTCTCCAGCTGCCCCACGATCTTCTCCCGATCCGCGGGCTCCGCAGACTGAGCGATCCTGTCGCCCTCGGCCTGGATCATCTCCACGGTGGCTTTGCGATCGTCCAGGAGTCGCTGGAGCAGCTTTGGAGAGACAAAGGAAGGGGAAAAGTTACCAGATTGGGGCAGCAGAACCAAATCCAGCTCTTGGAGAGGTCAGATCTCTAATTGTGGCTGAGAACCAGTGCCAGTACCGGGCTGAGACCAGGCCCAGCCCGAGGGGATGGCTCTGCCTTCAAAACCAGTTCAAAAAATTATATAGTTATATTGTATTACATTATAATAATCACATGCTTTAATTTGGTCAGCCCTGAAGTGGTCAGGCAGCTGGACACTGATCATTGTAGGTTCCTTCCAACTGAATTGTCATTCTATTTATTGTACCGTATTGTATTGTATTGTATCCTATTCCCTTTCCCTTTTTTCTTTCCCTATTCTATTCTATTCCCCTTCCCTTTTTGCTTTCCTCTTTGCTTTTCTTTTCCCTTTCCCCTTTTCTCTCCTTTTTCCTTTCCCCTTTTCTTTCACTTCCCCTCTTCCTTCCCTTTCCCACTCCCTCTTCCACACTATTCAAGACTCAAACGACTTCTGTGCCAGAGGAGTTTTCCGAGTCTCCCCCATCAACCCCCTCCAACTTATCACGTTTTCAACCTCCACTTGAAACACATTTCCTCTTCCAGCCTCAACACACCGGACCAAGCCATGGGAAGAACTCATTTCTAAAATATTTCCCCGTGACCACACTTGACCCTCCCTCCTCCCGCTCCGAAGGGCAGGCGCCGGCCCGGGCTGTTATCTCAGCAAACACCGGCACACCTCGGGCCCGCTCTCACACTCTGTGCATTCCCTTTGTCCCGACACCCAAACCAGGCCCTGCACCACCACCAGCTTGCTCCTGACACAGCGGAATTACCGCCACAAACAAGACCCAGGGCTGGAAAAACACGGCCGACCAGCAAAACCGGCGGGGAGCTTCAAGCGGCAGCGGGACAATGAAGGGACGCGGCGGTTTAGGAGAGGGAGATCGCGGAGTGCGGGCAAAGTGTTCATTACACTGGGATGTCAGGAACTGAGATTCACCATGGAAGAAGCAGCTTTGTGGACATCCCGGCTGGCCTCCCAAAGTATAGTCCGGCTGTCCTGAGCTGCCCTCCCACTGAGCCACCCTGTGCTCACCTTCTGCTCCTGGATCTGGGCTTTCACCACCTTGTACTCGGCGGAGGGAGGCTTCTGGTTGGAGATGAGCTCCTCGGTGTCTGCCAGCCAGCTCAGCAGCGGCTCCAGGGCGTCCTGGAACTTCCCGCAGTGCAACAGGGCCTCCTGCAGCTGAGCCACTCGCTGGGCCACCTGCAGCCCAAACACAACCCCAAACACAACCCCGCTGCATGGTCAGGCTCGGGGTCCCTCTCCATGAGCCCCTCCTTCTACCAGACCCCAGACAAACCAGTTACAGCCCCTCCCCACGCTCCCACCTTCTTGTTGAGGGTGTTCCAGCGGGTGTTGATCTCTTCCATGTCATGCTCCAGCCCTTGCACGTCACAGTTCTTCCCGGCGCTTTGGATGAGTCCTTGGCCAACTCCATTGACTTGCTGTAGTTTTAGCTGGAGGGGATCCACTTGCTCCTTCTGGAATTGCTGGGGATGGAAAGGGTGGGAGAGAAAAGGTATTTATAAGCTGTGAGCTGCTCTTCCAGCCCCTCAGTCATTCCATTGATACAACAGGCTTTCTTCCCTAGGGAAGGTGCAGTAGCTACTTGCACTGATTTTACTGGAATTGTGCAAGTTTGTCCAAACTCCTCCCTTGCCTTGACCCAGTAACACAGATGGCACAGGAATCTGCTGGTGCGGAGCACAGCTCGGGATCTCTCCACATCCACCTCTGCTTTTAAATGAGCAAATCCCATTTTTCCAAGCACTGGAGTGAGGTAGAGAGAGAAAACTGAAGAAGAAATGAGAGCATGGGCTGTGGCCTGCCATCAGATTGGGAAATAATGCTCCTGGGGAAAGAACCCCAAGCAATTCTCACAGTGCAGCTATTGAGAACGGAGACCTGACATCATATGAGTTTTGTTAACCACGAAATTACAGGCAGCGAGGAGCTCGCTGGATTTCGAAAGACAAAGGCAATAGGCAATTAATGTGCGAGTCGTTTACCACGGATTTGGCACGGTCCTGCCTGGGAATCCTGTGGGGAAAAGCTTTTTAAACCGAAAAAGATTTGATAGGGAAGGGGGAGGAGAGCGAATGAAGCTCCCCATTGTCAAGAGAGGCAGCAGGGAGAATCCTGTTTCTCTGGAGGAGATAAGTGCTCTTTATCAGAGCTGGGGATCTGCTGGAACCACGCGCTGCCCGTGCACGGTCCCTGTCCGGTCCTTCCCCAGCACTGCACAGCCCAGTCCCAAGGGACAAACCTGCCCTGTCCCCACAGCAGATGGCCCAAGCCCCAAAAATAGGGAGCAGAGCCCTTCCTGGCTTACTCTGCTCCCTTGGCCCCCGGGTCCATGCAGAGCACAGGTCACCCCGCGCCCGGCGCTGGGCAGGAGCGCGGCCCTTGGCCCTGGCACAACATTTTCCCATTGGGAAGCAGAGGGGATGGCAGCCAGCCGCCTGGTCTCTGTGCCTGAGAATGCACGGACAGCCCTGAAAAATTCCCTCTTGGATGCAAGCTTTCCCCCCAGCAGAGCAGCAGCTCGTGGAGGACACCGCTCTCTGCACCCAGCAATCGCTCTGCCTCCGGAGGCGCACGAGGCAGGGAGAAACCCCCAAACACACCAAAACCCCCCAAAACACACACGCGCCGCTCCCAGCCTGAGCGAGAGGCGCTGCTTGGACTTCCTCTGCCTCGTTTCCAAAGAAAAAGCTACTTCTTCCGACCAGAGCTCAGCAACCCGAGGGCAGGGAGGTCCCTCCAGGACATGAGCGAAGGGTGAGCTGGCAGACACTGTCCAGAGCTGTTTGCTCCAGAATTATGCCATGGTTTTACGAAACAACTGGTGACACGGAATCGCCGATTCCCGGGCTGTTCTCCTGCTGCTGTTTATAAATGGAGCTGCTGGGTAGGAGAGCCAAACCCACAAAAGGATCAGGCTGATAAGCCTGGCATGCCGGGCTGGTCCGAGCTCTCCATGTACTGCAAAACAAACTCCAGAGCTCCAGAGGAGGCAGGCAGGGAGGGAGCCCTGTGGAAAAGCCTGGACATCCAACCAGGGGTACCTGCAACACAGGTATCAGCCAGCCTGAGAGCCTGATGCTCCCTGGGGATCCTTACAGAAATAACCCCAGCAACAGCCTGAGGGTGAGCGCGTCCAACACCCTTGTTTTCCTTTGCTCATAAAAGATTCCAGGGATTTAGTTCATTAACCTCACTGTGACTCAGCTTGCAAACAAATATTTAACAAGTACCCTTTGCCGGGCAGGAGAAGCTGTGGAGCGAGGTGTCCTGCCCTGGAGAAGAGCTGGACAGACATTTTGGGAGAGCAGGAGGACATCTGCTCCACCACACCTCCGCCTCCTCCTCACTCCCAGAAATGCTTCCCAGAGCATCCCCTCGCTTTCTGCTTCCCTCATCTCCCTTAACCCCCACCATGGAGCTTCAGGAAGAAGCAGCATCTCCAATAATGCTTGGAGCAGGGGGAAGATTTATGGGATTAAAAATCAGAGGTGCTGAACCTAGAATAAGGATCCCACCACCGAGAACACACCAAATTTCAGACAACAGACAACTATGGCAAGAACCTGATGGCTTTTCCGGCACCCAGGTCCCCTCTGGATGTCCCAGACCGTGCTCACATGGACCCCCCATGTGAAACCACCTGTCCAAGCCCCTCCATGTGCGTTTTTCAACGGGGTGGTACAGCCCAAAGGATGAGTAATTGCCACCAAATCGGGATTTTCGGCGCTGACTAACTTCTGATGTCTCCTTAGCGATATTTCTCCTAATCCAGATGGCAGGAAATCAGCGCTCGGCTGTGGGAACTCCAGCACCGAGGTCTCTCCAGGCAAGAGCCAGGAGCACAGCACAGCAGTGCAAATCCCCAAACACCAGAGGAGCATCTCAGCCCCCTCCCACGTGCCTTCTGAGCCTCAGCACCTGATTGCTCACTGAAAAAACTACAGACAGAGATGACTGCACGGGACAGGAATTGTTCGCACTTGATTTGTTTTACAGGTTTCTCTTTTCTGCTGTATTTTCTCCTTCAGAGATGGGAACTCCCCGCCAGGGGCCAGCAAGAAGGTTTTTCTGAAGTCTGTGATTTCCATCTGAGTGACCGTAACGTACTTTAATAAGCCAAAAAAGTATAAGACAACACTTTAGGTCATCGAGCAGCGAGAGTCTTTTGCCTCCCTTACTTACACAATCCCACAATCCCCCCCCAAAACTATTTTGCCTGCCAAATCCAAGCCAACCTCAGGAGGGAGGAGGCTGTTTGGAAGCCCAGACCGTGCGTTCCTGAGTGGGCTCCCATCTCCCACCCACCCCTGGAGTGCAAAATAAAGCGGCTTCCGCGCCTGAAGCCCCGGCTGCGAGAGCCCGAGCAACAAATACCTCGTTATCTGGAACGAATCCATCTGGGAGAGCTGGAGGCCCTTCTGCCATGAGAGCGGCGCCGAGGGGTTCCTCCGTGCCCACCAGCACCTCTCCCTCGCTGGGACACAGGGAAGGGGCACCCCCACAGCTGGAGGGACGGGGGGTGGCCCCCAGCGCAGCCCCGGGGAGCGTTTGTGCGGTGGCTGCTGTGGCAGAGGGTCTCCCCAGCAGCTCCGGGGGGGTGGGACCCTCTGGGAAGGGTGGGAAGGCAACGGGGGGACCCTCCCAAGCCGCCACCCCCGCTGCAACGGGGTCGTCCTCCAAAGCCAGCACTTCAGTGGGGAGGTGCTCCAGGGTGGGCGGCACGGTCACGATGGCAAAGTCATCTGTATCCCCCAGGGCCACTGCCAATGGCGAGGGGTCACCACTGGGACCCCCGGCACTGGAGACGAGTGGCTCGGCCGCTTGTGGTGGCACAGTGGCAACAGGCACGTCAGCAAAGGGTGGTGGGGCTTCCAGAAGCTCCTCCACCATCAAGGGCATGGCAGTGGTGGTGGCTTCCGGAGGTTCCTCGGCATCCACGGTAGGATCCCCGGTGGCTGATGGTGTCCCCCGAGCCTGGGGCTCTGGGACAGCCACATCTCCTGCTGGAAGGGGATGGGTGGCAGCAGAAAGCCCCAAAAAATCCCATGGGATGGCAGGGCCTGCAACGGGTGATGTGCCAGGAAGCTCTTCGGGGGCAGCAGGGCTGGCAGGGCACGGGACCCCCTCGCCCAGCACCAGGGCACGGCACCGCGCCGCCGGCCGCTCCTCCCAGCCGGGGACAAACAGGAAGTCCAGACCTCCTGGTGTCCCTCCACGTGTGACAGACACCTCCACGGGGGACCCCTCTGGGTGGGCAGCCCCTTCCAGAGCCAGGCCCTGGCCCAGGGAGACCATTTCCCATGGGAAGTCCTCAACAGGCACCGGGAATGTTGTTGGAGCCTCGGAGCCTGGCTCTGATGCAGAGCCAGCATGGAAAGGCAGCAGAGAACCACAGCAAACATCGCCACTCTCAGCTGGATGAGTCCAGCCCTCAGTTCCACTCCCTGATCCCAAATCTGTGGCTTCATCCTCAGAAACCAGTTCTGGGACATCCCAGTTGGCCACCTCAGTCCTTCCAGGCAGAAGGTGATGGGTCCCGAATGGATCCACGCCCTCAGTGCCAGGCTCCCTGTGCTGTGGGGGGGACCCCAACTCCTCCACCACTGTGTCCGGAGCTGGGGGCTGGCAGGGGGACACTGGGCCAGGACAGGTCCCCTCGGGAAGCAAGTCTTGGTTATCTTCACCCCACCCCACCGGAGCGCTGGGGTAACCATCTGCCCCCGGTCCCAAAGCTGGACGTGCCCCTGTCTCAGGAGATGGCATCCCACCAGCCACAAATTCTGGGTCCACAAGTGGGTCAGGATCAACCTCCCCCACCAGCGCTGGGGAGCACTCCAGGAGGGAGCCCAGCCCTGCCATGGCCACGGGGCTGGGAGAGGCCCCTCCGTCCGAGTCCGTCGGGGTGACAGCCAAGGTGTCCCTTTCTGAGAAGGGCTCTGTCAAGGGCTCCAGCGTGCTCAGCACCTGCGAGCTGCAGGTGACATCAAAGTCCTCCAGATCCGACACAACAGCAGAGTCCGAAGCGCTGATGTCCAAGGGGGCCCTGTGCTGACACCCCTCAACCACCAACCCGGCCAGTTTGGCCGAATCTGGGTCCAGCGCCTCTGAGTCCATCGGGGAGACCTGAATGTCCAGGCAGCCGGGGACAGCCCCATCACCCCCGTCCTCGTGCAGGCACTGCTCTTCCAGCTCCAGGAACATCTGCACGGAGTCCGTGTCGGACACCTCGGGGCCCGTGGGGCTGGTTGAGCGCTCCAAAACTGGAGCAAAGTCCTCAACCCCACATTGCACCGCCACGTCCTCTGTGCAGCACGTGCTGCCTGTGAGGGGGCTGCCAGCACCCACTGGGGACGTGCAGGACTGGGAGGTCCCCGGGCTGGGGGCAGAGCCGTCCACTGGAGCAGTGGATTGTTCCCTTTCTTCAGAAATATCTGCCAAGCAACAGCTCTTCTTCTCCTCTGCCACCAGAACAGCCTTTCCTCTCTCTGACAGCGTCGCCTCCTCCCACTCCTCCATCATCACCCAGCGCTCGTCCTCCTCAAATCTCAGCTCAGACTCCGTTTTCTCCCTGAGATTGGAGGTGATGAGAATATCCAGTCCTGTATCCAGCAGCTCTTCACTAAGGCACGGGGAGAGGTTGACGTTCTCCACTGTTGAGTCCGACTCGGAGGCCTCCAGGGTCTCCTGGTGGCCATCGTTGAAGTTTCCCTTGATGAAATTCTTCCTGGCTCGTGGCCAGGTGGCACTGGGGAGCCGGCGAGCCCTGGCCAGGTCCCTGACGCGGCTGTCACCGGCGTTCAGCAGGGCCTGGCGCTCGTCCCGGGGACCGCCGTAGCCATCCGCGCCGAACTGCTTGGCCGCCAGAGCCTCGGCCGTGCCAGATGACTTGGAGACGTGCTCCAAGGTGAGAGACTCAGACATGGGCTCGCCGTGCTCGGGCTGGCCCGGCTGCTCGGCGAGCATGGCACTGGAATCCCGCTTATCCCGCAGGGAAGGGTTGGAGGCGCCCGCTTCCGACACCTCGCTCAGGGAGGCCCCCATCCTTTCCGCAAATTCGGTGAAGTTGGGCGGCATGAAGGACTTCCATGACCGCCGGTTGACGTTCTCCTTCTTCTCGGGGTTCGGTCGCCTCTTCGGTGGAGCCGGCGCCGGCTTGGAGACGTCGCTGCTGAGCTTCAGCTGGTCGAAGATGACTCGCTCGTCCAGCTTTTTGGGCTCCGGCGCCCTGGACTCGAAGACGTTGGCAGCTCCCAACGTGCCATTGCTGGATATGGTGCTGCCATCCCCCTTGCCGAGGGTGCTCTTGGAAAGCTGGTTGAGCTTCGATCCCTGATCGATTTGCTCGTTAATTCTCATCGTGTCGTATATCGATCTCTGGGGCACGTAGCAATCCTCTATATAACCATCCTCATCCTCGCCCTTCCCCAGGCAAGTGCGGTTCTGCCGTAAACAGTCTGGCCGGCTCAGTGGTTTGCCCATACTCTCGTCCTTATGGATGACGGAACCACCCCGGCAACCCTTCGCCCGCCAGGGCAGGAAGCATCACACGGCCAGCAGGTCCCAAACCCGCCCTGGCACAGCCTCTAATCCCAAAGCAGCGACACTACAGGGACGGGAGGGGGGACCGGCAGCACCACGCCGGCTCAGCAGCCCGACCTGCGGTCCTGAGCAGTGAAACCGATCTCATCCCCCCGAAAAAACCCCATCCATCAGCAGATCAGCCAAATCCAACAGCTTCGGTAAAATATTCCAAGCGGCTTGCGACAGAAACGGCGGAAGAGTTTGAAGCTCTTAAATTATCCCGTCCGTCCTGCTTTACTAACAAAGGCACTGCTTGTCCCGGCCGCTCGGGGCTGGCAGTGGCGAGCGGCTCCGCGCGTTTTCTGCCCGGCTCCGAGTGCCGTGGAAGTCCAGCTGGTCCAAATTAGCCTCTCCCCCCGACTCTCGTGTTTTCATTTGAACTGGGCTTGTCAGCGGATATTCGTACAACTTTAAACACAGGAAGTTCTTCATTCAGGGCAAACTCGGAGGTTTCCTGTCTCAAAAACATGATGGCATTGTTGCAGCCATCACCTCGCCCGGTGCCACCGGGAGTCACGGAACCCCCAAAATCCAGCCGGTGGGTGCGCGGCGGTCGCGGCAACGGCCGCGGAGTCCGGCGGTGGAGGAAGGCTGCTGGGTCTTCGCTTTTTTTTTTTCGCTTTCTCCCCAGGAAAAAAAAAAAATTGGCTATAAAACGCATCCAAAAATGGCAAAGGGACGGAGCGGGATGGAATCCCCTGAGTTGCCTCCGGGAGCCGACGGGGGGGACGGGGAGCAGCCGCGGCTGGAGGCGGCTGTTGCCGCTGCTCCTTCCTCCTCCTCGTCCTCCTCCTCCTGCCGGCCTCACTCGCACTAACTTTCCCGGCGGCCGGTGTCGGGCTGCGGCGGCTCCGCGCCACCGGGCGGCCCGGCCATGGCGGGGCGGGGGGCGG
>WBMZ01005886.1:0-45633 GCA_013400975.1 Atrichornis clamosus
ACAGAAGCCACCTCTGTGGGCCCGCCGATACCAAAAACCAGGCCATGCAAACCCAATACAACCACCCTATGATTCTATGATTCTATTTGTGTCTAAAAATTGGATTCTCCCCATTGCCACTCTGTGTAAAACCTGTGTAAAGCAGGAAGAATCTGGGTGATTGACTGTATACAGATAATATTTTGAGACTTCTGCTATAGCCAAAACCAAGTAGACAGTGATGCCTGTGAAGGAATAAAAAAACCCAAGTTGTGACCGCTCTTGTGGAAAATTAACAGAAAAGACTTAACTTTGGGATAGTTGTTTCTTATCTGAACTGCTTTTGCTGTAACTATTCCTATTACTGTAAGGTTTTTCAACTTGAAGGATTATGTTGGGTAATTAATGTTAGGTAAATAAAGAAAAAATATGTCACTTTGTACAGTTTTCTACATTATTTTTACATACAGACAGTGTTCATTACTTGTCTAAGATTGAAATTTGAGAGTGGTTGGCTAAGAGCTGCTCAGTCTGGATAGGAAATTGTGATATTCATGTAGCTGATTCTTTCACAATTTTGTTAGAAGGGTTTGGGCCAGCTGTGATGTTACATTTGCATGGGTTTTTGCAGAGATCAGCCATTCAGGCAAAATGTCATTAGGCTTAGCAATTGCCTGTGCTTTTCATATGCTTGTTGGCATGTGGGATTCTCATCAGGGATTTCAGAAATTTCAGAGCAGATGTTTCTTATATCAATTGTATTATTCAGTGTGAAAATACTGCATTGTAGCATGCAAGTTATATTATTTTCTAAAACAAAATATAACAAGGAAGAAATGAGGAAGATGGTTATGAGGAAGATGCTATGAGCAAATATTCAGACCAAAGCTTTCCAAAGCCCAGCCATATTAAATCAGGACTTGGACTGAAGCCCAGTTTTTGCTCTAACTTCTCTCTCCTAATGAACCAGCAAAGTTTTCCATTCTCATCTAAGTTTGCTGCAAAGAAATAGAGACAGAGCCTCTTTCTTCAAGCTTCAGCTTCTGCAAGTCCTTCCTTGGCAGGTGACAAGAATTATCACAGTTTCAGCACTGTTTATCTACAGAAGTATAATGGTATCTTTCTCATTTCCTGACCCAAGAGTATATGCCTCCAAAGTAATCCATCCTTGCTGACGACCTGCTACTACTTGAAGAGCCTTTGAGGGAAATGTGCAGGACAAAGGCTAGTTGAGATGCTATGGTAAGCTACAAAAAGTTCAGTTTTGATTATTTGTTTCTTTAAATAGCAAAGATTTATACCAATGATAGTTGTTTGTTGGGTTTTTTTTTTTAATTAGGACAACAGTGACTGTAAGATTAGGCTCCAGATCTCTCCGGGTCCTAAAAGAATCCCTTTAAGTGATTCTGTTTTCTCCAAAACCTAAATAATGCCCTATTTTAAGGGGTGTTCTTAACTAAGTGCAGTCTACAGCTCCCAGCAATGCTCTGTTAATGATTTCTGAACCACTTATCCAATAGCCCCTAAAGGCACTCTCTCTGATGGTGCAGACATGTCCTTTCCCATCAGAGACTTCAGGCCATTCACCACGATAGTTAATGTACAGACAAACAAAGAAAAGTTTGTGTAAGAGTAATCTAACATAAAACCTGATTGCCAAAAGCACTGGGCCATATCTCACAACTTCACATATCAAGGGGCTGTTTAGACAAAAGAATTATGTGCTGCAATTTTAAACATCATAACACAAGAATTTTAGGCACAGAGACCTGAAAATAGGAACCTGTGACCTAATTCTAAAAAACCTGAAAGACCAGAAGATTTCTGCCCAGGATATTCCTGCATGGCTACAGCCATCAGTAAACTTCTCTTTGGTTGGATGTGTCACCGGTGCCCTCTTCTCTCTGACTCAACCCTCTAGCAGGCTGAGCTGCTACATCAGAATCCACTCAGCTGCCTGCAGGCACTGCATTTTGGTGTGATTTGGACACAAAGATTTAGTATTGTCTAGGACTTCATTATAAACTGTAGCAAACGATACCTGGCAAGGCTTTCTACAGTCAAAGAAATCTGTGTGTCTTTAGACATCACATAAGCAGAGTAATGTGATTTATAGTGCTTTAAGAATAAAGTTATCTTATATTCCCTGAGCTGAAAATAAGCATCTGTTGACCTTTTTATTTTATTGCCTTAGATTTCTTGCTCCTTCATCTAGATTACAAAAGGCAGGTCTGGGTGGTAGACCTAGATAGAAAGTTGCTCTTGAGGAGTGCTTGAGCATTATTTTCTATCTCCACTGAAATGGTGGTGAAAACAGATTCCTAATTTTTTTTCCCAAGGCTTTCAGTAGCTCAGCTATATTGCAATGATTCAAATTATCCTACTGATTTGTACTTCATAGTGCGTATTACATGTTATTTTGGGTTATCATTTCTTTAGTTTGTCTTCTATTTTTTCATCAGTCGGTAGTTTCAGATCTTCATATGCTAGTGCTTTGGGGACAACTAAGTGCTCTCTTTTACTGAAACTCACTAAGCCCTTCAGTGTAAGATAAGAATATACCATTAACATTTGGGCCATCTTCCATTTCAGCTCTGTAATATCTTTCAAAACTTTTATCTCAATTCAGTAGTAGATATGAATTGGTTGAAGCAACACTTATTTCACATATACCACTTGAAAGACAAATTAAATAAACAACCAAAACAATGCTAGTAATAGTCTTGTTCTCTTAAACTCTTTTTTCATATGATAGCCTCTATCTAAATGTGTTTAAATCTTAAAGGCATGAATCCCTATAGCATTTATATGCAGCAGCCAAAAAAAAATCAAAATCCTGTGTCCAAGCCTTTGTAATCTTACCCCTGTGCAAATCAAAGGAGTTGCTTTACATCTAAACTAAGCTTGAATGTGAAGGAAAAATACACAAAATCAACTACAGAACTGACAAAAGAGAGAGCAACTGCCTGAGGACAGCCGTGAGAAGAGCCTAGGAAAAATGTTACCGTATAATTTTCAGAACTATAATTATTTCTAAGAGATTGATGGTGCATACAAAAAAGAACATTTCATAATTTATGATACAATACTTTATATTACTGGATCATCTTTATGCAGAAACAGAGTTAAGAGCATGAACAACACCGTAACTTTTTCTTTGATATATTACAAACATTGTGCAATTTGACTGTTTTCAATAAAGGAGTTTCACAGCAAGACTGTCTGCTAACACTGACACAATTCTTTTCTAGGTCTGAATGGGTATTTTGTAGACAGAAGTCAACAAAATAGAAAAATATATCATGGAGGGTCACTGTTGACTTTAATTACAATCCTGAAGTGCAACCCTTGCAATGCCTAAAAGTTAAATATTACTGCAAATTTAGTGGGTTCATTGTACCTTTTTATTACCACTACTCACTTTCATTTGCCTTGTTATATGTTTAAAATAGCAGTAGGTTATAATTTTTGGGACAGGTACCTATTGCATCAGGAGAAAGAATGAACATAAAAGGACACTGAACCTTAGAGATAACTCCATCTGGTCTTCCTGAACTGTTGGCAGTAATTAGAAATTGAGGGTGATCCCCCTTCATTCTTCCATGCAGCTGTGAGAAACTGAGAGGTTAAAGGTTATTGACTCAAACAGTCTTTCATTAGCAGAAGCCCCAGGTGCTTTACTGAGGCCATGTTTCAGCCCCCAACTGAAGGAGTGCAGGAGAGTTTTTTCTGTGTGGTGGTGAAACCTCTGCTCCACAAAGGACAGAGGGAGTGCGCACCCATCACCAGAGCAGGACCAACACAAACCAACCTCTGTGTTGCAATAAGCTGGGGTTTAAGCCAGATAAGAAAGGAGTCTGATATGGAACAGATCCTGTCAATGGGGGATAATGGTTTTTATCATGCCAATGTCCCCCACTTACACAATTTGTTTAGGCGTAAAACTCCCCTCTAGGGAAGATATCAGGACATTTATACATGGGCCTCAAGGTGTTCATCCCTTCTGATGTGGCATAACCAGTTCAACTATGGTGATTGAGAGGTAGCTGTCATGTCTTAGAAAGTGTCATAAGCAATCAAAAACCCCTGGAAGCACTCCTAGACTCATTCCTGGGGCCTTGCCCCAGAGGACTGCACAAGATCCAGTGTTGTATCAGAGAATGTAAAACTCCCCACCCCGGGGAGGTACCTGGGTGTTCCCACATGAACTTGAATGTACACTAACCCATGGAACTTTATGTTTCATGGACTTCCCCACCCACAATGAATCAAGACTGTGACCATCACTTCAACAAATAGACATCAAAATTGCAACAATCAAGTCTCATCTCTGGATCCACAGGTGGTGGTATCTTTCCTCTCCACTATTTATTTAAAAGATAAGAATTTTTTATTTCCCTTTCTTTTTTTTCCTTATATATCTTGTTAAGTGATATCTTTATACTTTTATATTGTTATATTACTATAGAGAATAATAACAAAAATGGCTACATACCTTCTTTTCATTGCAATCAAAATGTTCTAAAATAAACCATTAATATGCATATGTATTTTTTTATATCTCTATGTACACCAATTTTTCAGTGTCATTTCACTCTAATCCACTCCAAGAGATCTATTATTATCAAGAACCTCAGTTACCCCACCTTCAGGGGTGGGTCATAACACCAGGCAGCTGTTTTTTTGGGGTCAAGTGAAATGTGATCGGGAGAACTTCAGAGTGGCAGGAACTTCTGTACAAGGTGGTGACCTTGTCTCTTGGTCCTCTGGAGTACAGGACTTCCTACACCCTGTCTGTGGAATGTTTGGGGATAATCACGTCCCTTACCACTTACACGTGGTTGTACCCCTTTTTCTTCCCCAGCAGCAGAAGAGAAAGGGTCCTGCTTTCAGAGAAAGGAGGAATCATGGCACATTTTCAACAGGTCACTGTGGAGAACAGTAGCTATACAGCTATTTGGGTTACAGGTAGACCCAGCTTTGGGGAGAGAGAGTCGTGGAGGCAGAAGAGGGGCTTGTGCCCAGTGGCAGAGCGCAGGGCTGTTTGTAAACAGGCACTGGACTCGTGTTGCTCGTCCACTGGGACATTGGCAGCATGAGCATCCCACAATTTTGGTACTGTCCGCATTTACATGTCTAATAGTACCTTGGATCTGTTGCTTGTGTTTACTGCGATAATATATAAACAGTAATAGGAGCAGCAGTACGTCTGCAAAGACTTTTGCACAGTGACCCTTTTGTAACATGTAATATTGAATTTTAATGCAACAGATATAACCAGTAAAATTAAATAAAAACATAAAAGAATGATCTATGGCTTGCTCAAATTACTCATGAACATTTCCATTTGAGTCTTGTTACACAGGTGCCAAGAAAATATCACAGTGTCATTAAGTACTGATATAACAGTGACATTTTAGACAAGTCATGAATGATGTTTTAGAGAGCGCTTTGAGCAGGCAGGGAAGCAGCTACTTGTATGTATCATTATCTTCTATTAGTAATGTCCCAATTTTGAAAGAGGAATATTCATTGCCATAGCAATAACCGGAGGACAGTTTTCAAAAACATCCCACTGGGAAAGAAGGTGACGGAAGACTGGCCTAATACCACCTATGTACCTGCTTTAAAACTACACTTCTCCAGCAAAATTAACGTAATGCAGCACGCGGCAACCACCAGTGTAGCTTTTCAGTTTTGACTGTATCTTGTCAGCATGACTTTATTTTGCTTTTATCACAGTGGCTCATGATGAGACAGGAAACGAGGAGGAGGAAATTGTAACAAAGGTGGTCAGTTGAAACCAATACAGAAGAGAAATCTGAGAAAAGAGGAAAACAGAGGAGGTTGCCTGTCTCAGAGAAAGAAGGAAGGAGCAAAACATAAAGGCAGCTGTGGATAAAATGAGAAGAATGGGGCAGGATGATGAGCAGTGCACACACCTGTGAAAGCAAAGCTGTAATGAGGCAATGAAGATCACAAACAGTGACAGTGCAGATGAAGATTATAAATTGGAAGGGGTGTGACAGGGACATATTTGTACAGAAGTGGTCTTGTTTTTCATCTTGACAATCTGTTCTCTTCCCAGAGGCCAAATTTGCACTTATACTTGACATGTGATAAAGTCTTAGACACATCAAATATATTGTAAATTGAACCATGTTTTCAATGAAAGGCAGCTCCTAACAGCAGAAAGGCAGCAGCCTCTCCATCAGTAACTAACAGCAGAAGTGCTCTTATACCTCTTCACCAAGAATATGGCTGATGATAAACCAGCCACCTGTGGATGTGGCTTAACTGTCACCTTACACATTTCTCCAAGACTGTTGGCCTAAATAAATCAATGGATTTTATTGATATCTGTTAGGACAATTATTAAAAGATAGCCATAGAGCTTTTCCCTTTACCAAGGTAGTACCATTAAAAAACCAAATAAATAGAAAAAAACTCTTGCTGGATTTTCCTTTTCTTCAAGTCTAAGCTGTGAACTAAATTTGGTAGTTTGACTCCATACTGTAAATTTTGAGAAGGAAGCCCTAATAGTCTAAACAGTATCACCCAGACACATAGCCACAGAAGTAATATATTTTACCAAATGAATTCTTTCTGGATTTTCATTACCAGTTCCCACTCTTGTCAGTGAAATGAAAAGGTCTTTTCTGGTTTGGTTTTTTTTCTTAATTTGGGGAGCATTGAGAGGGTTGCTGATTCTGTGACTACTTTGCACGCTGGAGCCCAAGCTCAGTATCTTTCACTTAAGTGCTGCCTGTTGAATCAGCAATAGTTGAACCAGGGGAACAGAACTTCTTTGCTGAATGTAGCTGCTTTTGTTCCGCTTCCCTTCAGGCTCACCACATAAAATGTCTTTTCTTTTTTATCTCATGTAATTTCTCTTATATATGTAAGGGAATGCAAAGTGCAATTGAGTTTGGCAGCCCTGAAACTACTTTAATTGTATAGAATATAATGTGTGATATATATGTTGAGATACATATATCATACTTTCTTTGACGAAATTCCTGCTCTTTGCCCAGTAGCACTGACATTCTTCTGATATTTTTGTGAAGGCTTTCGTGTGAAGTCTATCACATTTTCCACAATGCTCTTCAATCCAAGGTATGCTGAGAATGTATCTTGCCCTGCTCTGTCCCTCTAAGCCCTCTGGGTACATTCAGCAACATATTGCAGCATCTGCACCCATGGAGAGTTTCCCCCCTGACAGCCTTTGCTTTATCCTCTGAAAGGTTGCTATGGGAACAGTGAGGCACATCTGATAAGCCCTTACAGCATCAACCAATTGTTTTAGGTTTAATAACTTGAGAAAGGCTTCAAAGGGTTGTTTGGGGATTTGTTTTTGTTGGAAAATAAAAGAAAAACAAATATATGTATCAAGTACCAGTCATTGTCCTTTAGAATAAAGTACATAACCAGATAATAACATATCTGTCAACATAACCTGTGTGAGGGACTTCAGAAAAGAAGAACTAAATAAGACATTTATCTGTCAGAAAGTTCACTTCATTCAGAAAAATTGTGCTCAGGAAGAGCATACTTCAAACAGAAAGCTCAGCTTTGTGGGAACTGACCAGCAGCACCACTGTAAGTGACCAGTCACACCTTAGCACAGACAGGGCTCTAACACTATGCAAAGTAGGCAGCTTATGGAACCTCCAGAATATTTCTTTGTATGTGAGATAAAGAGCTTTTCAGGCATTTTGGTTGGGTTTTTGTTGTGGGCAGGGGGCAGAAAAATCTTATGTGGAACATGCTCCATAGCTGGATTTGACAATTTTCTTCTCAGCGAGACTTTTGGCTGTGTTGACATAACCGATAAATCTAGCGCATTTAAACACACACACTCTTTTGCTTATTATGGTATAATCTGCCCATGATGTAGAGTCACGTTGATATCTCTCAGGAAAACCTTTTTATTTGTCCTGATTTCCTGTATTCTTAGTAGTATGAAAATACTTTTATATTCAAAAGACACACAGTAACTGGGTTCTCTTACAGTGTATCCCATTCCAACCTGCTCTGAGAACAGAAGCAACACTGAACACAGAGAACATAAAGAATTTCTGTTCAAATAAATAAATAAATAAAGAGTATCCAGAAAACCAAGAAAAATACAATTAAACCCAATTTAGTATATGGCAGCAAAGTAAGATTAGCTAATTGAGGATGTAATTTGTAATACTATTACTGTGAGTACAGTTCACATCCTTGTAGTTTTATTGCATCAGTTTAGGGGTTTGTTGTTGTTGTGACATAAAATTTGCCATTCACATTTGCTCTGGGCTGAAACGAGGCTTACAGAACACCACTTAGTGCCAGCTGTATTTCTTTCCCTACGTCAATAGAAAAACATTCTTTTTCTCCAGGGTATTGTGTCGTGTGATTGCGGTATATGTAGGAGACAATAGTAGAATTTGAAGCTGATGCTGGTACAACCAGCCGTTCCAGAATTTCAGACATGCCTCAAGTATGGTCTCCAAGTTGAGGAAAATGCTGGGAAAAGTCTGGAGTACAGCCCAGTCCTGTTATTTTCCAGTTATTCTCTATTAGGGAAAAGTTAACAAGGGGTATGTTGCAAAGGAATGTAAATTAGAGTGGATTAATGTTCCTCACATTCCTCTGATAAGAGGTAGGGCTGGATCTGTGATGTAGGAAGCACACAGCTATCAAAACATAAGCTTTGTTCCCTCCTGTGTCTGATGATCAACACATCTTGGAGATAAGGAGACTATAGCCATGGTGCTGAGTAAACAATAGACATAACTGCTCAGGTGCCTCCTTCCAGTTTGCTCTCTATGCAATTGTCTTGTCATTTCCCATGCACATCCTACTGCTCCATGCAATCAACACTAGGTTGAAATAAAATCCTTTTTCTGAAACTGTAAGTCTCAGTCTTTAGGAAGTACTCTAGGTTAAATCAGGATATTTGTCAGAGTGCTCCTGAAACTGGTTAAGCCAACCAATTCTCCTTCTGTTACAAAATGATTTGCTCATTTTCAGTAATTGTAGCACATCTGGAGGTTTCTCCTTCTCCTGTAAATGTCTGTGAGAGGGAGTTTGACCTCCTGTTGAGTCAAGAGCAAAGAAACAAGTAGGTTAAGCCTCTGCTCTTAAAAGAGAAAGACATATTTATGCTATTGCTTTATATAATGGAGAAAGCATTAACAGCAAAACGAAAAGTCCAAGCTCATTAAGCATAACTGTTTTTCCAGAGTTATCCTTACAGCTTTCTCTGTGGAGAAAGGATAGTGCCATCTACATATAATAAGATATTGCAGTTAAATAGAGATCCTGGTAAGTCAGCTTTAAGCAAGCCTTTTCTATTAATACATTTGGTAAAGGCAGTTTTCATACTACTAACACAAAAAAGTGCCGGAAAAATTATGATGATTTCTTCAACAAAGCTCCTTAGGAAAAAAGACCCTGATGAATGGACTTCTGTTCATAGACCATGTGAATTAGGAGGGATACCGGACACCATTCAGCGTAAAGGCTTGCACAAAAAACAGAGACCATCACAAAGGAGACCCTAACAATGGTGCCATACACTTTTTTGTCACATGCTCTTTCTCTTGCAATCTATAAGCAACACATGGAACTCACACAGATGGATTTTTGGCAAAAAGCTAAGTTGACTACATGCCTGTCAACAGATTTATCTGCACAGACTGCAACATGTTTTCTCACACAGTTAAAGAACTGTTTCAAAGGTAAATGATGTATTCGCAGTGACAGCTGATGGGGACATCCATAAGCAATTTGTAAGTCTGAGGAAACATTTTTAAAGTAGCCTGGAAAAAAAGAAAGGATGTCAAGGGACAGGATCTGGCATTGCTGTGAGCAATCAGGCAGGTGACAGAGGCAGGAATGGAGTTAGGCTCAGTGCTCAGCAGGCTGCTTCTATGTGCAGCTGTGGAAATCCCACTATCCTGTACTCATGTCCCTCTTGGGTGATTTAAGAGCCCCTCAGAGGCTTTCCTCTAGGGAAAAAAAAATAAGTAAAAGAGGAATTTAAAACAAAAAAGCAGTACTTTTTTTCTGGAGATCCTTAAACTAGTCTTGCCAGATTGCTTACTTGTACCCACTGTGAAAACTGCCTCTTTTCTCAGACTCAGTATCTGTTTGATGCTAGTCCAGATTTCTCTATGCCTTCAAATTTTTTCATGAGATCACTTCTGCAGATTCTAATGGTATTTTGCAAGTGTATATAAAGTACATATAAAGCACATAGTTTTGGTATGCACTGTACCTAGCTGTGGGGCTGATGTCTACTCAGTTTTGAAATCTCCCTCTATGTGTTATTTTTTCTCTGACATAGGTTGGGGTCTGAACATCTTATTAGTTAAATTATTTTGGCAGGTGCTAATTTGCTGATAAAGTTACCACAATGAAGACTTAAGCATTTCCAGGACTAAACAGTCTGCCTGCATGTCTTTTAAAGGATACAGCAGCATTTGGCTTATTCACTGTGATCTGTGGGACCTGTAGTAAAGTAAGAGCCTGAACTCATTTTCCAGGTTTATGCCAAGCACATAAGTCTCTAGAATTTTGAGCATATTCATCACAGAACCAGTTTAATAATAATAGCTAACAAACATTACAACAGGATAAGATAGTGCTTTTGTATTGTTTTGTGGCAATGAAGAAATGGAAGGAGGAACTGCACATTTCTGTATGTACCAGAGCGCAGAGATCTGGAGGTTTTAGAAGCCACAGAACAGGGATTTGTAGGAATGAAAAAGTCAGAGGTGTTGATGTGGGAAAAGATTTGATCACAGTAAAATCTAGACAGTGATAGGCACGATAGTAAAGAGACTGATAGGTTAGTTCACAAGAAAGGAAATGTGGGAAGTGGAAGAAAATATAAACTCTGAATGAAGTGTAAGAGGAAAAGAGAGCAGCAGCTTTAATGGTGTATATATGCAGGTATGGCATCTGATCTGTGAAAACTAAAGATGCAATTCTTAGAATTTCAGAGCTGTATTATCTATATACTCCTCTACTCATAAGCTGCATTAATATCTTAGGGCCATATGGAAACACTCAGAAAATGTTTTTGTTGGATGCTACTAGTTGAAGCTAATGGAATAGAGATTACTCTTTACCCTAAGTGAAAAAAAAGTTATCCAAATACATGGACTTGCATTGCCTTACTACTCTTTTGCAAAATAAAAGAGAAAGAGAGAGAGAGAGAAAGAGAATTTAATCAGAGAAAGTCTGTACCCCTTCATGTTAATTTGGAATTGGTTTTCATGGTGAAATTCTCCTATAGTGGGATTTCTCTCCAGTAAGAATAAATGTGATGTCTGTGGTTGAAATGGAACGACAAAAGTCAGAGGGTCCACAAAAACTCAGCAAGTTTTATTAGTGGCTTATACACATAGCATGGAAATTTGTATACCCTTATCTATAGCATAAACACATAGTGGTGGATTTTGAGTAAGGGGTAGCATGAAAGAGGAGAGAGAGAATAAAGAGAGGGAGAGAGAAAGGAAGAAAGGAAGAAAAGAAAGGAAGAAAAGAAAGGAAGAAAGGAAGAAAGGAAGAAAGGAAGAAAGGAAGAAAGGAAGAAAGGAAGAAAGGAAGAAAGGAAGGAAGAAAGGAAAATCACCAGTCCTGACTCCAGTGTTTATACAGCTGAAGAGGTGTCCAGAGTCCTGTGGGCACCACGCAGGCTCTGTGGGGTTACCTTTTTATAGATTAGTTTTCCCCACCTGGCGCTAGATTTCTCTACTTTCTGTACAAATTAGTTATCATGTGCAGTTTGTTCTTCTGAACCTTTCTGGGAATGGGTCAGAGGGCTTCAGGGGTCTTTGGTGCTCCTGTTCCCCCTACTGTGTTGGCCTTTAGTTGTCAGTCCATGCCTACCTCTCCATGCTGTATCCTTCCCGTGCTCATGCTGCACTGTGTTATGCTTATCTCCAGGAACCAGAACAAGGACCTTTGTCCCCGGAAACTGCTGCCCTACCTCCCTATGGCCCCCTTCTCCAGCCATATCCTGTTCTGTTTTACAGCATGTTCTCACAAACAAGCCTTGGTTGGCTCTACAGCTATCTGACTATCAGTGCTTGAGACACACATTTTAGCTCCTTATCTTCTGGGCTTCTGCATAAACCAATGTCTTCAAGGTCAGTATTACTAAACCCCCTAGTGCTTCTTATGGTGTTCATTGCTCACTCATTGGGTGGTTACCAAGCTCTAGAAAATGAATAATTTCCTTTTTTAAGATGATGTATTGTAGTGTTCTGTACCGATCCATCTAAAAGTCTTGATGCTCAAATTGCTTCTTGGACAAAATGACCCGCAGGTGGGAAGCAGGGTAAATGCTGTGATCCAAATCTTATATTCTGGCAAGACTCAACCTGCCTGAGATCAATAGGCCGTCACTTAGCATAATCAAACTGTACTACTGCTATGGATTGCTTCCTGATTTTTCACCTTTTTTCATAGAAAATGTATAACATCTTCTCAGAAAACACTTTCACAGAACTCACCATTACTATATTTTTTCTTTGTAAGTGAGAGTAAACTGGTCTTTCCTGCACTTGGTAAATCAAGTTACCCCTATCTAACATTTTTCACCAACTTAATTTATTATTCTCTTTTGTTTACAGGAAGTCCACAAGTGAAGGATGTTTAAAAACATTGGCTGTTGTCCTACCAATTCAGCTATAGCTGAGCTGTCATGGCACTTCAGCATCTACACAAGGAAATTAAGAACTAGATATGCTCCTTCTAAATGCAGGGGAACCTTTGCAGTTTTCCAACTGGTTTACTCACTGTAGGATGAAGTATAGTCATTCCCTAAGTTTAGTCTAACTTCATAGTAGCCTGGTGTAGTGGGAGGGCTTGCAACTGATACCAAAATATTCTCAGGATGTGGCTGCTTGCTACTCTTCCTATGAGAATACTTATCAGATTGATTGCAATAGGCCATTTCATATCATCAAAAGCAAAACTCGTGCAGTGTCATGACATAAAATTGTGTAATTGTCAAGGTATTTTGTCCATCTTGTACAATTCATGATAAATTGAAAATATGATGACAAGGCTTGAACAGGAGCAGTAAACTGTGTAAATTTCTGTTGAAAATTTTTACTCATTATCTTCCAAGATTGTTATTTCATTCTGCAACTAATCCTTTTTTTCTGTCAAAGCCAACAGTTGTAACCTTTAAGTGTCAAATGTATTCTCTATACTGTAAAATAGATTTTATGTATTGAAAAAAAAGGATAATAATAATATGCATAAAATGCATGATCAGTAACTTCTTTTAGGAATATTCCTTAAAAATAGGTTTTCCAAAGTATTGTATGAGCTCAGTCAATTCACCAGAACCTTTTTACTAGACACTGTCCATGATATTTTCATTTTAAGTGACACGTGATTGGGATAGAGATATATATAATGGGATACATATATTCTATTAAACATTCAAGTGAACATTCAAAGATAAATGAAGAACTTATTTCCTTCATGCTGCTAGGTGAACACTAGACACCTTTTTGATGGTATATTCTAATTTATTAAATACCACTCTATATCTCTGTGGAACTGTAAGAGACTGTGCCAAAGTAAAAATCACCTTAAATTAATTTGGAGTGACAATACAAAACACCCCAAGGATTTCAGCTTCATTTCACAAGAAATGTAGAAGTCTATGTATGTATGTATCTCTACTATTTCCGTCTATTTTGTGTTTATGTTTAGATCCCAAGATGTCAAATTGTTATTTCCTTTCAATAATAAAACCATGACTTGAGTTATAATAGTTTCAAGAAAAACACTTAAAATTGATTAATTCTGTATGCATTTTGCATTACTTTCTGTGGTTAAAAATACAAACGTTGGAAAAAACAATAAATGTACATCAATCTAAATATTTAAATATTTTCCCATGCCCTTATAAATGCACTGTGGGTATGCAGTATGAGAGCATTAAAACTGGAAGATGACTTTCAATGTAATTCTCTCTAAACTACTAGACTGGGAAAACAGAGTGAAGAAATTCTGCCTGGAATTGCACATGCAACACCATCAGCCTCTCTTGAGGACCAGATTCAGTACAAATAAAATCCTGCAATTATTTTCCTGCCGAGTGATATCAAGTACCTCACAGAAGGCATCACTGCTGCTGGTAATAACAAGCACGTAGTAAACACCATGGCAATGAACATTTTTCGGGGACAAGCTCCTGCCTCTGCACAGTCAGGTGTAATGGCTTCCTGGAGTTCTAAAATTAAGAGAGTGTACGGGCTGCTCTCTGCACTGAGTCAGCCTGATGAATGAGCAAGATGGTTCTACTTCCATTTTCTTCGAAAAAATGACAAATTTACTTTATTCTTTAGGAAACTACGTCTGGTAACTCCCAGGACTCTAAGAATTATCACAATAATGTGGCATTATGTGAACAGGCACCAGAAAACACCCCAGTAATAGGAAAGGGCTTCTGCTTCTTTCCTCTGAGGAAAATTGTCTTTTCCCATTTGCACTGTAGGAGTAAAGTTATGAAGCAGAAAAAAGAAAATTATATGGTAACTGCTGTCAGAGCTGAAAGGAATGAGAAAGAGAGATAAATGGCCTCAGGAATGAATGTCCTTTGTCTCCACTGGCCTTTCCTAAGCCCTGGTCTTTCTTTCCCAGGCAGGAGTCACTCAAGTAGCACTGATGGTGCTGAGGAAGGCAGTAACAGCTTTCAGACTCTGGCTTAAGAAATCATTTCTTTTCACTTACTTCATCCTTCTACCTCACCACCATAAGTCCATCAGCCAACTGTTTGATCCATATTGGTTCTGCCTTTTTGGAACAAGAACCCCACATCAGAGCTTTGTGACTGTCTCCAGATGTGTTCACTCTTGACTACCCAACCAAATGTTGCAAGATATCTGGTTTTTCCAGCCAAATAAGCCAGTATTTCTTTGTATATGATTGTACACAGACACACAAAAAAATCCTCATTTCCTTTGTCTTATTCTTTCAGGAAACTGACAGGCTACAAGTTAAAGATATCTCTTTCCTTGAATGGCTTCAAAACCTGTAAATATTTTTCAGCACTGGTGTATTTACTGGCATCTGTTTTTAATTATTTAGTTATTATTAATTTATAGACAGTCATACTCTTTGTTTTTCTTATACCCAAATCTTGGTTCCCTTACTGTTACAGCACTAGCCTTTGGGTGGCTGTAAGCAGTTCAGATTACTCTTAATTCAATGTTTTCATTTGTCCTGTTTCAAATTGCACTTTAAACTATTTTATTGACTGAAGTGTAATTCCTTTAATGTGTTTTCTTTTAATTAATATAAATGGGGACTAAGTAATTCAATAATTAATTAAATTTTCTTAGGATTTCCTTATTTCCACTTGTGGCTGTGAACGGAGTACTCATGGTAAAAGATTCTAATTTTGAAAACAAAAAACTGCAAAACTCCTACTCAGATTTTACTTTTTAACCTAACTGGGACCATAACTGTTACAAAATCTCAGTTCATTAACGGAAATAGTCTACTTTTGTCTTTATTGCTTTTTTTTTTTTTTTAGTTTTTAAGTAAGATTGACTTAATTAACTCTGACTCTGGTGGTTTGTATCTTTATTTACGGGCAGCCTAAACTCATCCAAAGGTAACTTACTGATTGAAATGGAGTTATGACAGAGATTAATGCAGTTCAGTACCTCTCACATGAAATTACCTTTTTAGTGCTGACAGAATTTCAATAAACTCTGGAATATCAGATTTTCTTGGCTTTAAAAAAATCCCCAACTTGCCTTCTGATGCTACACAGATTGCTTTTCTACCTTAGGCAGTGGGAGCAAGCTGGGTTGTTTGATGAAAACCATGAACTGTATTGAAGAGTAGTCCTGCTTCCTCATTCCTAAATATATTCCTTCGGGCACTAAAAGATCGTGGAATAATGACTTCCTAGAGTGTGCTGATTTGGTTTTGTAACCTTCATCATGTCAAATCTGGCTGTCTTACTCTAGTCAACAATGCACACAGAGTTATTCCTGCAATGTTTTGAGGTCCAGATTTCCATAGGTGCTCCTGGTATTTAAGCATGCCAGTCATATAATAGATAAGTCACTAAGCAGGTTTCATTCAGTGGGATTTAGACAGCACATTTTTTTCTCAATGGGATTTAGGGTCCTAACTTTCTGAGAAGAATTTACAAATCCAGAAGAAAAAAAAGTTTTATTTTTACTCTTAAGCCTTTGGGTGTTTTATCAATGATCAGTGTGATGGCTACAAATGATTTTATATATCCTTTAGTCTGACTAAATAATTCTGACACATATTTCCTTGAAAATATTGCATTCAATTTTTCTGTAAAAGTATATATATGTGCATATATATATGTGTGTTTGTATGTTTTATACATATATATAAATAAAAGTATTGTGTTAAATGAAGACATAAGCATGAGCTGGGATCAAGCTGAGAACCAAAGTTCACTTCTAGTAGTAGCTACCCCTAGTAAGAAATAGCTAATGACCAGCTTGGTAGTCAGAATCAAGTGGATGTCTCCTAATATCTGACACATATATGATGTGTTTCATAAGCATTTTGATCCTCAAAATCTGAAAAGGAAAGGATTTATTTAACATGAGAAATACATGAGGAATGTTGAAATAGATGATACACTCAAACTAGCCAGAGGTATGAAGGTAGTTGTGGGTGGCTGTGCCAAAAAAATTCTATTCCTATCTCTGGATTCACATTCCTTCTACAAAAAGTAAAAATTATAATCTGGATAGACTACTGGATTTGTTGGCATCTCATATCTATATTTATTAATGTCTTCATCTATGACAGTGATTTTGAAATTTGGCCAAAACTTCTCTCTTATATATGACAAAGATGAGAAGTTTTTCATTCTTCGTTCCTGAGGAATATATGGATCTGGTGAATCTTAAACTATGTTTATACATTAAATGGAAAGTTGAGGAATTATTATTATTATTATTATTTATTATTATTATTATTATTGCCTCCTTAGAATACTTTGAAACACCAGATTTTTTAAAATTTAAATTCATAGTAGAGTATAAGCATCTCAGATGTTTATATAATAGTCAACAAGTGAAGCTAAACACAAGTATTATATTTAAATAGGCTTACTTTCAAGGTTAAAGAGATTTTCTTCTGTATCTATTTTTCCCTGTAGTGTTTTCTATTATATGCAAAATCTTAATGAGCGAGGTTGAAATGGTAAGCTATCAGTAGGAAAGGAGATTCACAAATTCTTGCAAACTTTTCTGCCAATATTCTCATCTTTTCAGAATGCACTTTACCTAATCTTTTTTCAGAACTCCTTTACTGATAGAAATGTCAGTAAATTAAAAATTATTTTTAAAGTTTAAAAGTAATTTTAAAAATACACCGAAGAACATACTTTTATGCATGAGATGTGTTTGACTCCTTAGAAAATGAAAGCTGTTCTGTGGTCTATTATTCTTCCTGTCCAAACAAAGTGGCTTTACGTGAAGTAGTATTTAATGATAGCGTAATTACATAATAATGGCATAATTATATTATATGTACCAGTAAATAGCTATTATTTAACAGGGTAGTTATAATTGCCAGAGAAGTTGTTAGGCAACCTTAGGTAACAGTGATAAGTAATGGAGGAAAGCAGTTCATTTTGTCAGAAGAAATCAAGCAATTCTACTGCATGGGAAACTTAACATCATGTACAAAATTTTAGAGAATGAAATATGAACAAAGGGTACAGTAATCCACTGCTATAGAAAACTATTCACTAAGTGCAACTCATATTTTATTAAATTCAAACTGAGAACGTATCTTTAAAAATAAGGTCAGCTGTTAATACAAATAATAATATGCTCATGGATGGACCTCACTTGTATACTGTGATAAAACTACAATGATCATTATATTCTATAAATTGTGCCTACACAAATTAAAGCTATAGGAAAGCAACTCTTAAATTGTACCTACAACTAACCCTGTGTGTAGTTCTCCAGTTGCTCAGTGACAGCTCAGATTTACACCCTGGCTCTTCTGCTGAAAAAACCTCAAATACAGGGAAATGGCTGCTGAGAAGCTGTATTCTGCTGTCTAATAGCTGCTTATCTACCTCAGCCACTCTCACAGTCCTCTCAAAGTATCTCATCAGACCAATACTTCTGTAGGTTACCCTGAAACTAAAACCCAAGCAAACCCCGCTATACCATCCCCTATCTATAAGACATCCCACTCATTATTTGTATAAATACTCCACAGCTCTGTATGCAGGTGGTCCAGCTGGGCCTTTGCAGAAGAAACATTATCACTGTATTTAAACAGTAGTTAAGGGGTAATTTTGTGGTTATACATGGTTTACTCATCAGGGATGACTGCATGCTGGCTCCACTGGCCTTGGAAAAAACAACTTATAGTTAAGAAACTTAACGGTGGCCCACTAGAACTGTAAAATGCTTGGCTAATAGAAAGTTTGCAAAGATTGTAATGTAAAGATTGCAGTTATATTTACAGAGACTCTTATCCATGTTCTAGTGATCCATGAGAATTACTTGTCAGAATTAGCAGTCTATCCTCAACCTTTGATACTGTTGTGTCATCTCATCATCCACAGCCTCAGTCAGGGAGGCTGAGGTAATAAGGCAGAGATCTACTGGTGGTGTGAAAGATCCACCCTATGATGTTGCACAGCTGCCAGAATCTCAGGATCTCCCTCACTGGAGGGACAACAGCCTGCAACTGCAGGAACGTAAGTTTGTTGGGAACCTGGGATTCATGGTTTAGTGGTCAGGATCACACAAGATCTGCTTGAGAAACACATGGGGAGGGGTAGAAGTGTGTGGAAAGTCCTAAGCACACCCTCTTTCCCTCCTCCTGCTCTGTCCCTCTTCCAGAGAGATGTGGGAATCTCTGTCACAAACATGGTCAGATGTGCTGTGTAGGCACAGCAATAGCCAGGTACGTCAGCCTAGAAACTCAGCAGGACAGCAAAGCACATCCCAGTCTGGACCAGTGCAGCCCGAGCACAGCATGTGTACAGCCTACCTGTCTCTTGAAATTACACTTGACAGATCGTCTGACACAAGACACCATTCCCAGTCAGAGCCACACAGGTGGCTGTTAAGGTGACTGTGATAGAATCAGAGCCACATTTGAGAACAAATTAAAGAGGGACTGACTTGGGTCTGATATCAGAAGTTGGATGGTAAAATATGACTAGGAGAAGATAATTTTTTAATTTGTGGGTTTGGGATTTTTTCTGTTCCAGGGCTGCAGTAGGGATCAAGGAAATGCATGGTCTACCTGTCCTAATCACCTCATGGATGTGCCTAGAGCCTGGGCATCTCAGTATTTGTGGTCAACACTTCTGAACATAGGTCACAGCTAATGCTGAGAAACAGTGACAAATACATGTCGAGTAGCCTAGTTGCTTAAAGACAAGTGTGGCAAAAAGTGAATTCTAGGAGGCTGTAAAACAAGGATCCTGGGCAATTGGATATACAGGACAGTGAGTGTGGTGGGCAACCTAAACCATCCCAGTCCCTGGGTGTTGCTGTCTGGAGCCAGGAGTGTGTGTTCTTGGCTGAGACATCTGGAGAATGCCTCAGTATGCTGGGGGTGTAAATGAAGAATTTCTCAGGAGTATATGGTGCCTTTTTGATACCATTAGATATAGCCCAACTCCTCTGGTATCTTTTACCTCTTTTTATTTGTTACTCATTCTTGTGCTGACATAAAGCAACAACAATAAGGATGATGTAAAATATCACTAAAAGAAAAGCATGGCTAAGCTGGTCATATCTGCTAAATGAGAAGCCATTGCCCGGGCACTCTTACACCATTCAAGGAGCTGCACACACACCACTGAAGACTTTGACTGCAAGGACCAGAGTGCCTTCACAGTGGGCAGCTCCGGTGAGCTGATGGGTGCCCCTTCTGACTCCTTGCTCACACACACTCTCAGGTGCTTTTCCTCCTTCTTCAGTCTCGACCCTTAACTTTCCCACAGCAGGGACTCAGGCGTTGGATGTATAAAAATAAAGAAATAATTTAGTAGAGTGCTTGAGCAGCAGACCATCTTGAGCTGAATGCCTCCAGAGAGGGACCCAGAACAAAGAAATCCCCAAACTTTTGTACCCTTACAGTCTATGCACTTGGTCTTAGGTGCTCTTCTTGTGGCTCCCGTTCGCCATTTGGACCATGATGATTTTTTGATTGGTGTCTTATAAATCCATATTGGATTCTTTCTCCTCTGCCCCCACAGGTGGGCTGTAAACTGTTCTTTCCTTACCAAGTTGCCACTTCTGTTGATGGCTGTAGCCTCCTTATGTTTTGGATTGTGCTTCTTGTGCACTGACTCAGTCAGCAGAGCATCGGAAACTAAGAATTCCTTGATTTAGGGTAAGGACTACATAGCCACAACTAAAACATCAGTGTGTTGTCAACATTATTCTCGTACTAAATTCAAAACGCAGCACTGTATCAGCTACTAGGAAAGTTACTAAGAAAATTAAACCTATTCCAGAGAAAATCATATCTAGGTGAAAGTTCAGAGCTAGAGTCTAAGGCTTCAGCAAACCTGGCTACTCATGCTAAGTAAATACAGCTAAGCAAACCACATAATAAATCACACAGTATTATAACTGCAAGCGACTTTTCTTATTCAAAGCTTTCTTATTAGGCAAAAGAACTAATATCTCTTAACAATATCTTCAAAGGTAACTACTGCTCAGCCAATGCAGACAATTCTGCATTAACTTGATCTTTCCTATCAAGCTGATCTTTAGCAACATGATTGCCATTCACTACATATAAAATACAAATTAACATATGGCATATAACTTATGATTTTTATGAATATATATAAAATAATATATATGAAACATATAGCATTTCATACAAGGACACTGTCTTAAGATAAAAATTGAGGAGTATGAATAATTTGCTAGATTTTTAAGGTCAGAATTGTAATTACACTGCAATAATTTAATTACTCAAATTTAATCTTTTAGACCCGCTTCTTATCATGTTTTAGTCAGAGTGACTCATGAACCATAAGCATGCTAGAACACTGAAAAAAACTATGCCATACACTGTAAGTGGAAGCAAATTAAATTTTTGGTAATTATTTGAAAGTAAAAGACATGTGGGTGTGTAAAAGTAACTCATTACTCTGGTAACCTGTTATCCATTATCCTAATCACATAGGAAATGTTTTGCAGTTATGCAAAAGTAAAATGATTTATTTCAGTTTATCTATTAAAAAATAACCTTTGTATTGTGTTGTATGTTTCATGTAGTTGGGATATTCTTTTAATCGCTTTGGTCCTTTTTCCCCTTTCTACTTTCTGAAATCACTCTTGCTTCCACTTCCTAAGTATTTTTGCTCTATTAATTTCTCCTTTAATTTCCTAGTGTAAATTACAAGCCTTCTGTTCTGATATCAGGAAAGATTCAAAGCAATGAAGAGTATTCAAAAACAGGCTTTCTACGTAAAGTCCAGAACTTAACTGAGAAAGTGTTACATTCCCATGAAAGACGGGGCAGTTTTACAATGAGCTGTTCCCAAAATGGTCAAAAACATCCTTCTGTCACAAGTTCTGATCCTTTCTTTTCATCCCTTCCAATCCTTGAGATGTTTGTAACCAAAACCAACTGAGCAGACTGCCTGAACCCCCTGTCCAAAACAGAAACCTCCTCTTCGAGCCAGGTCTCAGCAAGCTGATCTCAACTAGTACTAAAGGACTTCACAGGGTAACCTAGAAAGAAAAGGAGCCTGAGCAGACCTCAGCATTGGCTGAACATCTGCCTGCCCGTGGGAAGTGGTGAATGAATTCCTTGTTTTGCTCTGCATGAGTTTTCATGCTTTTACCCTTGCAGTTCTCTCCCCCATCCCTCCCACCAGGAGGGCGGTGAGCATGAGGCTGCATGGAGCTGAGTTGCCATCTGGGGCTAAAAAATGATGGCAATGAAAGAGGGTCTTCTAAACAAGATCCTGAACAGAAATCTAAAACTTCATGCCGCCCAAAACTCTTGGTTTACTAAAACATGTCATTGAAACCAGATAGAGAAGGTAGAAAAAAATATTTAATATAATGACAAAAACATTTTGCTAGTTATCATAACTTTTTATAACATATAATATTTTCAATCAGAACACTCCCTTTTAAAAATAAATTAATGTAGTATTAATATAATTTTATCATTTTCTGATCTTCTGAACTAATCTTCCCAGAAGCAAATTAAGGTATTTTATTCTGACATGTGTGTTCCTTTGGAATTATCATTGTGTATCATTTTTAAAGACTTTTTTAATAACCTTTTTTTGAGGGGTATTTTATAAAAATCAAGCAATTAGTTATGGAGAAAAGTTGACTTAGTCTTCTTTGACAACAGTCTAGATTGAATCCAGGTGTATCCCATGACCTTCCTCAGTGCCCCAGAAGATTTCATATCATTATTCTGTTACTCATTCTGAAGATAACTTAATAATGTAGCATAAGGACACTCCAGAGATATTACAAATCCACAATGTATTATCTCTAATTTATTCAAGTTAGTCCACTATGGAGATACTCTGATGAATCTCTCGGTAACTTTCATCAAGGAGGTCATTGAAGTTTCTGGGTCTGTAAGTATGTCAGTAAATCATTTGCACATATGACTTTTCAGTCCTTCTTATCCCAGACAAATAGGATCCTCACTTCTGTGAATGAGACCACATGGTTAATGTCAGAAGTTTCATAATCCTATCAAATTAAATGCATGTCTCTTCTGGTCCTTTCAGTGGATGTCACTCTGTAAGGAACTTACTACTGGTTTCACAGCAATTTCATCTTTTCAAGGCCCTCATCCTTGGTTTGGTTTTGATTTTTTTTTTTTTTTTCACAAAATAACATTTGATTACCTTGGCTGTAATTATGAAAAAAATAAATGAGCATAAATTTTAAAGATTTTGGAATAGTAGTTGACATGTAGCAGTATCTAAATTTTGCCTGTTTTGCTTCTTCCTAGACAGCCTGATCAATCATGTTAGAAGTTTGAAGATGCTTTTATAAGGGCTAAAATATAAGATTTCATATTACTTGAGAAAGGAATATTGATTTTGATTCTTTAGATAAAATCTGTTGGATTTACTTTCTCATCAGTTACAAAACTTACCTAGAAAATCACATCCAAAAGCATTGTTTCAAACTTGTGAACAGTGATTTTTTTAGGCACCATGGCAATTATTTTTTGGAACATTTAACATGCTTTACAGCAGAAGAGAGACCAACTAATTTTCCCTTCAGTAGTGATTGTTATCAAGGATTTGAAGTTTCCCCATACTTCCTTCAGGCTATTTCTATGAATCTGTGAGTAGGAATATCCCAAACAATTTTGTCTTGCATTTAGTGTACAAAGCACCCTGCTAATCTTTTCCTTACAGGCAATAGACAATATTGATTTTCCTTATGAGAATTCACTCTGTACCTAAAAATAATAATTTTTTTAATATTCTATTTATACAGCTATTCCAACCTTCAGTAACTCCCCCTTGAATCTTTCCTAGAGAATGTGGTCTAATGTGACATCCCTTGATGTAACAAGAGGTAACCGCCCAATTCCAGTACCCTTTGCTTTTCTAAAATTGTAGCTCATGTGTATATGAAGTGTATATGAAAGACAGACTATATAATTAATGTTGTCAAAGAAGATATAGTCGTGTTTTTAACACAGAGAAAGGTAACCCTTGAAAGTTTGAGATGGACAATAAAGGGGTATCTATATCATTGTGAATTGGGGATTTATTCTTTTTTCACTTCCCAATGAAAAGCTCTAGGTATTCTGAAGTTTAACATGAAATATAATAATCATTATATAGCTATAGGTGTCAGACTTGAATGATACAATTCTCCTTAGTTCTGGTGCTGAAATTTTGTTCCACAATTGAAAATGAAAGTCAGTTAAGGAAGTTTGACATAACAATGTACATGTGTACAACTCTTTATATAGGAGACATGAGAACAGTGACATTTAGGATGATTTTCTATCTTATTGTTTACTTATACTAAGAACTGCTACATAAATAATGGCATTGATTTCTTTTTTTCTTTTGTTCAGGAAGTGTATTGTTTCAGGGGTTTTTTTCTTATCTGGATGGTAATTCATGAAAAAAATAATGATTAATTTTTATGCCATAGTGTTTACTCACATATTGAAGTGATTATTAAAAAGTGATTCTAAAGTGATATCTAAATAGTGTTTAATAATCACATATTGAAGTGATTATTAAAAAGTGATTCTAAAGTGATATCTAAATAGTGTTTATATGTGCTGTAAGAGGAAATTATGTCTTTAGATGTATATCACTCTATATTTCTTGAATATATCTCATGTGAAAATAGCAATTTAAGGTGAAGATTGCTGCATGAAATCTTTTGGTCTTTCCAAAACAAACTTTTTCTTTTGCTTTTCTAAGATGATATTGAAGTAAACAGGAAATACCATCTGTAAAGTCCTCTGTGGTTTGGTTAAGCCAGTCAACAGGAGGCAGTGTATATTTTGGGTGGCAGGGGGCTAATGTTTGTCTATCACTAAACTTCATGAAACTTTTTGCATATTCATGTTCACTTGCTTTTTAAGGCACGCTGCAATAGAAAGAAAAATTCTACCTTTTTCAGTGGTGTTTTCATGCTTTTCTCTGTGTGGTGTTTTAGAAATTTAAATTGTAAACTTTCTAATTATTCAGAAAATAACATAGAAACTGTTCTTCTGGCTGGTTGCCACATCCTTCTCTCCTAGAACATTTGGTTAAGTACTGTTTTGTTAAATGATACCAAGAAAACCATTAGAAATGGTGTTCATTTAAACTATTATTCAATAATTAAATGTAATTTTGTGTCTACAAAGTGAAGTAGATAGCTTTTCAATGAATCAGAAAACTGACCTTTTGTATCACCTCATGCACTGCCATGAGGGAAACTGTTTGAGAACTAGCAATATGCTATGCAGGTTTTTCTGAGATATAAACAAAATATTTGACATATTTACTTTGACGACACTAACATGAGAAAGGTTTCCAAAATTGTTCCACTTCATCAGTTTCTCCCCATAGTTAAAGTATACTCCAAATCCTGTCATCTTTCTTGGTGCTCAGTGATCAAACGCTATAGATGCTTATTAGTAATAAATGCTGTAACTTAACTTCATGTCCTTAATTTTTAAGATACATTTGCAGGCTGTGTCAGCACAGACAGGATAAATGGATTAATGGTATGTCCATTCCTCACAAGAAGATATAGAAAACTTTACCCTAGTTTTGCCTAAAAATTAGACACACAGAAGCTGATTGCAGTACAAAACTATTGCTCTGGTGGACTGAAGCCACATAAGTCATCATTTGGAATACTGATTTTTTGATCATGCTTTATATTCATTAAAACTGATGGGAAATGAATGGGTGTAACAGAATGTAGTTTGTCCTAAATAGAAGTACTGTGCAGTAACTGCAGTTACTGACAACTTAAATGCAAATAATAGCAAGACTTCAAATGACTTGAAATTTGCCAAGATTACAAAGGCCAGCTATGACAAATGAGGCTATTGAGCAATTACAAAGTCTTTTTAACCATCAGACAGCAATTCGATAAGCAATTTAAGTAGTACTTTAAAATTTAAGGTATTAAGCTGTTAAAGGAACTACTTGCAAATAAAAAGCCATGCTTGTGCAACAGCTTACAACTTGTTAACTTTTCAGTGTTTTCGTAATAGAAAAATATTCCTTATATAAGGATAAAGACTTTCTCAGAAAAACGATGAGAAAAGCTTTTCATGTTCTTGATGACTCATAAGGCAATAGCATAGGTTAAATGAAAATTATTTTATTGTTGCTTGAATTCACCTTTTCATTTTAGTGCAAAAAAAGCTTTTAGTTTCCATTACTAGGGTTAAATCCCTTCATTTTTTGTCTTGATATTGCATTTTCATTTCGCAATATATAGTGAACCTTTCCAGTGTAAACAAATAAATTAATTACTGAACTAGAGTCTATTCAGCTAAGAAATTCTTGTGACTGAGGTAAAGGAAGAATGGTTATGCCAGGTCCCTTTGCAGTTTTGGCAAGAAATAAGACAATATCATATAGTAATAAAATAGCAAAAGCAGGAAACAAGGTAACCTAAGGCAAGAGAAACCAAAGTGGCAGAAATATAGTTCAGAAAAGAAATCCTATTACTGTAATCTGACATTTTGGTAACTAAGAAAATTGCTTGAAAATTGTTTGCAAGGAAAGTCTAGGAGAAGAAACTGTATATACAACTACACAGTTTGTAATGGTTAGACAATAAGTTAATTACACACAAATTTGAAATCTACACAGAGCAGAACTAATTTAATAAGGGTTGAATAAAATGAAGTTTTGCATCTATTTTGTTTTAATGCAGACACTATGTGTTCTACCAGTTAATACACTTAGGGTGTCCAAGCAATCACAGAAGCAATGACAGCAGATGTTGTTCTAAACTAAAAGCATTGATGCCCAAAATGAATTTTCACATCATCTTGGAAACTAGGGATTAGTTTCCTTTCTGCAGGACATAGAAACTTTGTTTTGGCAGTTTTTTGTGTTCTGTTCATTGGTACTTGCTTAATCTTCTACCAGGCTCAGTCTTGTTTTTCAAGGCTTGGCTGATTTATTTTCTGGATAGTAGTTTTCTGACAGAGAGAACAGCAGGGAGTTGGAATTTAATGGAGTCATCAAATATTACAAAGAGAAGCAGTAGCCAAGCTGAAAGACCTTGACATTTAAGAGCTGTGTCAGTAGTTAGAGTGATTTGATAACATCGTTTGGTTCTTTCCATCTAAACTAATGTACTTTTTGCCCTTCTTCTTTTTTCTTTTTTTTTTTTTTGTACTTAATTTTTGCACCTTGATGTAGACGCAGTCTGCAGGTTCCCAAGAGAAGCAACATTCAGAGACAGGTACTGGAGGGGCTTCTTTTGCCTGCAAGTGAATAGACTTTACACATTTTGTTAGAGCCTTGCAATAGTTTAATATACCATTACCAGTTATCTGTAAATTGTATTGATGCAGAGGCTTGGGTGGAGTATGCAAGAACTTTATGTAGCTATCCATTAGAATTTTATAGAGTTAGTCAATGTTTTTTATTTACAGTGCTCTTGATATATTTTAGGACCAATACTCACAGATTTTGATTAGTTGAGTTATTAAATCAGAATTCTTCCTTCTGAGAGCTCTGATGAACCTGGTGGTATGCCCAGAGTAAATGTTGTTGGATTGTCCTGGAACACGGCAACAGAAACAAAACCTTGTGCCTTCTCTTTAGTGAAATATGGCCATTCTAATTCTGTGGAAAAGTATGCATATGCTATTTTAAGGCATGTCAGCTTTGCACTCGAGAAGCTCTGATGTTTATAAGTTTGAGTTTTAGATGCAGTGCTCTGTACTTTTCACAGAATCACAGAATGTGTCCTGTTGGAGGGACCGCAGTGGGTCATCTGGTCCAACCTGCTGCAGCGGGGTCTTGCACGTTGCACAGGATTGTGTCCTGAGATTTCTAGAAGATCTCCCGTGAGGGAGGCTCCACAACAACCTGGAAAATCTGTTCCAGTGCTCGGTCACCCACACAGTAAAGAAGTTCTTCATGTTCCAGTGGCACTCCCTCCACATCAGTTTCTGACCATTGCCTCTTGTCCTGTTGCTTGGCACCCCTGAGAAGAGCCTGGCTCCATCCTCCCTTCTGATACTTGTATACACTGATGAGGTCCCCTCTCAGTTGTGTCTTCTCAAGGCTGAACAGGCCCAGGTCTTTCAGCCTGTCCTTGTAAGAGAGATGCTGCTGTCCCTTAATCACCTTCATAGCCCTGTTCTGGACCTGCTCCAGGAGCTCCATGTCTCTCTTGTGCTGAAGAACCCAGGACTAGGCACAGCACACCAGATGTGCTTCACCAGGGCTGAGTAAAGGGGCAGGATCACCTCCCTCGACCTGCTGGCCACACTCTTCCTAATGCACCTCAGGCTATCATTGGTCTTGAGGCTCACAGCTTGTTGTCCACCTGCACCCCCAGATCCTTCTCCATGGAGCTGCTTTCCAGCAGTTCAGCCCCCAGCCTGTACTGATACATGGGATTATTCCTCCCCAGGTGCAGGACCCTCTATTTGCCTTTGTTGAATTTCAGGCAGTTCCTCT
Organism: Atrichornis clamosus; assembly: GCA_013400975.1. NCBI lineage: Eukaryota > Metazoa > Chordata > Aves > Passeriformes > Menuridae > Atrichornis > Atrichornis clamosus. Next base: position 28,163 of record WBMZ01005886.1, read on the forward strand.
CTTCCCATCTCTCCAATATTTTGAGGTCCCCCTGAAGAGCTGCACAGCCCTCTGGGCTATCAGCCACTCCTCCCAGCGTTGTGTCATCGGCAAATTTGCTGAGGAGTCATCTGCTACCTTATCCAAGTCCTCAATGAACAAGTTAAACTCTTGTTTTATATGTAATAATTCTCACCTGATTTTACTTTGTTCAAACTGCTTGAAAATCAACTCTTTTTCACATGTGAGAGAACATGGAACTGAAGAATGTGCAGAAGTGGTTTTCATACTTTTATACTAAGTAATTATTTGTTAAAACATTTGTGCAAAAGCATAACCACAATTAAATGAAAAATCTTCGGTTATAATGTGTTTCCCCTACTGTATGAACAGTCAACAACAGCTGATTATTGGCTTACATCTTGGATGCAGCTTCATCTACTGACATGAAAGATCTTTTTGATCTTATTTGTGGGAGGACTAACAGGAGATAAAATTCATAAAGGAGTATTTGTCTGCTGCTCAAAGCTGCAGAAACTATTTTGCGTTAAAACATGATGCAATCTCATCTTCTTGTCTGGAATGGCTTTCTTCAAGTCAAATTTCTAGGAGATTTTTAAAATTTTACATTGGATTTTTTCCCTCAGAGAAACATTTTTGTTTGCTCGTTCTTAGTCCTGAAAGCTATTTCCTTGGACCTTTTAGGTTTGGGCAGGGAATTTCATTTATTGCTCGCTGTAACTGATCTGTCTTACAGGCATGTTTCATTTTTACAAAATTAGAGCTCTTTTTTCAAAAATGAAATAAGTACTGAGAAAACACAGGATAGCATAAATACAGAACATATAGATAAGGAGAAATATAGATATAATTATTTCACTGTATCCTAGACTTGTGAATTCCGTGATCTTTCATAGAAGTTCATACTCTTTCTGCCTCTCATGTGTGCTCTTTCACTTGTACTTAGCTCTAAGGCATGGAGCAGGCAAAGTAACTCATAAATTCTGTAATACCTTGACAGACAGAGATTTTTCTGTGAATCCATAAAATCATTATTTTTCATGAATTATATTGAAAAGTGTGATGAGAAGATGCGAAGTCAAAATTTTTTTATGTTGACTGGGAGTTTCAGCTAGTACAGATTAAATCAATTTAATTTTATCATTAATTTCAATGGGGAAAAGATTGAACTCTGACGGAAAATAGGAAATAGAGAAAGAGGGGAAAAAGAAATTTTAAAAGTCATTCTAAAGCACTGAAGTATTAATTCAACTCTTTTTTAGGCTTTGATTGGCAGCAATACAGGCCAGGTTAAGATTTTAGGAACCCTAATAAAACATTACCACTGTCATCAAGCTGGGGACCATCATACAGTTCTTCCAACTTGCCGGTATCTTGGATAGATATGCAAGGGGGAAAAAGATAATCCAGCAGGGTAGTTAAGAAGGCAGTGTGTTACCTGTACACCTGTGACACAGGTCGCAGCTTGGCTGCTCTTGGGAGCAAACCAAACTTTTGATTTTTAAGAGCTGCAGATGGTAAACAAAGAAAGAGATATGCAGTTTAGTAATGGATTAGGTTTTACTTCAACATTGTATTCCTCTTCAAGTCTGAACTGGTTTAAGTCTGAACAAATGGTTTTGTTTAGATTTGTGCTGCTTTCATATCCAGGCAGATATTTCCATATTACATGCACAAGTGGCAGTGCTTGACAACGATTAGTGATCTTGTTACATTGATTGGAAATACAAATCTCATAAAAGTAGATTTCTGCTCTTTCAGTGTTTGCTTTGTCAGGACTGGGAAAGACATGCATCTCTCAATATCTTTTGTAAGTCAGACGTTCTTTTTTTTTAAAAGAAAACAAGGCAGAGAAGGCAGTACTTTTCCTTCAGAGCAAGTTTTCTGTCTTTCTACCTATCTACATATCTATCTATCTATTTTTAATTATAAATAAAATTAGTGTCTCTAATTTATATAGATTCTTTCACCTCTGTATTGATTCTTTCCAAGAAGTGATGTTATAAAATCCTCAGGTTTAAAGCCTATTTCTGAGTTTTACTGTAGCAGAAAATTAAAAGAACATATACATGTAATCAGAAACTAGTAATTAATGTTATATTATTTTTTTAAACTGCAAGTAGGCCTATCTCAACGGCCTTTTTCATCTTTTTATTCCATAACTACATGCCAAAAGATCTACTAGAAAATAATGTAATTAATTTCTAAGAAAGATCAGTATCAGTGGCAATCTGCAAGACATTGTTTCTCAGCACTCTAGCTGCCAAAATAAGGTTTCAAGCAACATCAATCTTAAAATCAGGAAATAAGATTATTTTCAATGTGTTTTTGTTCAAAACCAATTTAAATGGTGCATACTTAATTTAAAATTACTAAAAAGAAACATTCTTTATTTGACTCAATTCTGTAAAACCAAACAGAACTGTCTAAAATCAGAAATTTTCACAGATGAAGACCTCCAGATAAAAATGCAGCAAGATTGTCAGGAGAGAGTTAAATTGCATCTGAAACCCTTCTTTATCGATTGCATGTTGTGCAAAGAGTAGCAACATGCAGTTTGGGGAATTGGTACATACTTATTATAACATTTGGGAGGCAGAGAAGACTCCAAATATTTTTTTAAAGCTGAATTCATCTGTTTTATTCATGAATAGTGCTGTAGGGTAGTTCATAACAAGTTCATGTCCTCTAAATACCATTGTGGTGAAGTAGAACTGCTTATGAATCCACCTGAATGCATAAAGATTGGTGTCTTAACATATTCTGTGTTCTGAAAGGCCTGAAAATAGAACTTCTGGTAAATATGTTAATATGATCAACAAAATGTTAAAGAACAAATGATTGAAGGGAATGACTCTAAAAGAAAGATCTTGAAATTTTGAAATTGTGAATAATAGCAACTGACAAAACGTTACAAATGTATAAATAATATAATTTTTTAAGTGCACTTTTTTCTGCCCTGAAATTAGAAAGAACCATTTTTTAAAAAAAGAAACAGGACTACAAAGAGGTCCGATGAGCTAATGCTTACTTGAAAAAATGAGGAGACAATCAGAGTTCCAAGAGAAAAATGGGGTTGCATTCTGTGAAAAGAAATGCCAGGGACAATATAAAAATGTGAGGCAAGATGGATGCACCATATATCAGTATCTGAAATCCACTGACTTTCTATTCCTTAAGAAAAAAAAGAGCCAAAACCCTCAAATAAACCAACTCTGTGACATTTCTAGAAAGCCCTTCAATCTGCCTTCCTTCCTCAAAGCCCAAAAACATTAAATGTTGTAGACAAAACTTTCTGCAACAAAATATGTTTAGATTGCAAGTTATCAACATTGTGATATTTATTTCTTGCGCATTGCAGAGTGTAACTATACCTGTATCTGCATTGTCCTTTGATAGCTTCTCAAATTTTAGCTTTGCCTATTTTGTTGCTTTTTATATATCATTGATTTATTTTCTACACTATCTATACTCTCTGTCATGGGGTTCATGCTCTGATTGGAAATAGATAAAAAACAGTCCAAATATAAAATAGATGGAATATATAGAATAAAATATATCTGCAATGTGTTCTGTTGGTAAATACTGTTTCCACCTGATTTATCTTTGCAAGGTCTTGCTAGTAGTTATTGTCAGTGGGAAAGACAGTCGAAAATGTGTTATAGATGAATGAGTAAACATCCCTATTTCATTGTGGCATAAGCTATGTTCACCGTACCAAGATAAAGAGATGCTAGTAAGTTATGTTCTTGGTTTTATTTGTCAAAGACAGGTCTGGTACTTAAAACCCTGTGCAGTTCTGTTAGGGTACTGCTGCTATATCTGAGACGTAGAAATTATCACAGCTGGTCATTCATTCCATTATCCATTAACTCTATCAAGGTGTCAGTGTGCATAAGGCAATATGCTTCATTTAATTTCTTCTGTTTTGTCCTCATGTGAAGATCTAATTATTTGCAGTTCTCTTGGCAACTCATCTCACCGCCTGAGAATTATAATAGGTTCATAGAAAACTAGGTTTTTGTTCTGAAGCATTATTTATTCAGTAACATCAATTTCAGGCCATGCCCATATGTTTTGCCTCTTCACTGAGAAACTAAGAGTTTCAAATGCAGCAACCTGCAGAATCAGTATGCATATTCTCAGAATCATTTGCTATAAAGTAAAATAAATTGAAAATGGTTTCCTCTTTCTCATCACCATGTTATGCCAGCATAGAATAACCCGAGGATTTAAGGGATCAGAACTACAGTAGACTTATAGTTCACCAGCTTTGTTGCTTCACAGTTAATATTGTGGTTTACTTTCTGATATTTTTCATAGGACATTTTATTTACTGATTTTTTATTTTTTAGGTAAGAAGTATGTGGTCTTTATTTATCTTATTCTACCAGTGTCACTTTTCTTGCATTTTCAATTAAAGAAAAACTTTGACTATTTACTGAAATTCTTAGTTTTGGTACTGAAAATGAAATGAGTTTTTAGTATCTCTGTTATATTACGCAGCTCTCCCAAGCATTCACTACTTGAAGAACTCCAAGAATCAAAATGAAACTTTGTTTCTCTTTTCATAAAATATATATTTGTCTTCAAATGCATAAATTTTGCTCAGTGTGGAAACCTACATCTTAGTAATACAATGAAGTAAGGCATCAAAGAAATTTAAACAGTAGTACAAATTAAGTAAATGGCTGATTTAAAGCACTCATATGTACAATATTATTGCTCTTAAAAATAATATTAAAATTGCCTGAGGTTTTTGCTGTAAAGGTTAGCACTCATATGGTTTGAAAGTATGAAAATTTATTAAGCCGGTGAAAAATTTTAGGTAATAATAGTTTTCCTCTGTATCATTATTACTCTTAAGTCACATAATTGAGTTTGAGAGAATGCACTTCTAAATATATCTGGAGGAGAGCCATTGGTTTATTGGAGCATACTCATATTTATCCAGAGATTCAGCTTCAGTATATCTGTATTCACTTTATTATGCAGTATAAATATGTTTTAAAAACAATCTGAAATCCAGCTAGTTCAGACTAATAGTTATAAAATTAATGACTTCTGAATAATGGCATGATATTGGCGTTGATAACTAAGAGTGAAAGCCTTGTGGGATTTTGAAATAAGTTTGTTTCAAAAACCTGAAAGTTACATATTCCATAATCATGTTCTTAATTAGCAGAGCCCATCACTTCCTCTGTCCTACACACAGAAGTTCTTTGCAAAAGATTTGCCTGTGAGTGGTATCTTAAAAATCACTGAGCAGCAGGAGTTGGAGTGACAATGATGACAGAGGGTCTATAGTGACATTTTGGTCTGCAGACCCCTATGTATCTCACACCTTGCTTAACCCTGTTTTTTGTCCCTCCTGGATACATATTCTGGAAGAATCAGAATAAGAAAAAAAAATTACAAAAAATCCCACTCACAGTGCAATTGTGTAGTATAATAAGATTCACCAACTTATTGAAGTTGTTTTTAAGAATGAAGAGGAAAAGTGTTTCCTCCTACTGGGAAAGTGTTTTAGGACCTCACTGCATGGTGATTGGAAAGTACTTTCCAATCTCCAGCCTAAATTCATGTCACAGCCAGTTTCTGCCCATTGTTCTGCTGCTAGCATCATCTTTTAGTTTAAACATCCCTTTTCTATCTCTTTGGAAAATAAAATGTTTAAAATCCCCAGCAAGATAAAAAAGCAAAATCTTCCTCTGATTATTGGAGAGCATCATGAAAATCAACATCAGTGATCTTTAACCGGTGAGGAGATAAACCCCCTTAAAACCCTGTTATGAAAGTGCAGTTTAGAAGGGAAATGAATATTGGAGTGACTGTATACTAAGGTGTTTTAATATCTTATTTTGCTGGAATAGGACTTTGTTGAATCTGGTTATTCTTCTTTCTTAGGAATAAGCTTCTCAATTACTGTAAAGTTGTACTACCTTACTAGGGTTATAGGCAGAGCTTTTCTGACCAAATATCATGCTGCACCTGAGATAAGCAGTGTGCAAATTAAGAAGCAGAAAAGATATTTTTACTTTTATGTACCACCCCAGAAAATTCAAGCACTTACATCTTAGTATAGAATTAAGTTAAATACAATACACTTCAAGTCCTAACAGTGTGGATCAAAAGCTGGTTAAGAGGTTTGCCATCTCCCAGCAAAAAATGCTCTTGAGGTTATGGAGAGGCTCAAATTAGCTGGTGCTGATTAGATGAAACATGGGTGTGGGAGGAGGCTGGCATCCTCTGGGAATAGTTACCTCTACAAGTGCACTGCATCAACCGTTCAGTGCACAGATAGGTTTCCTTCAGCGGTGCATTTTTCACGTCTGTACGTGATGCTCTGTACAGCACAGCTCTTTGCTCCACTCATGGTCAGATAATGGTTTTCAGGATTTCTCATTAGAGCAAATGCTCGTCAGTATGTTCCCAGAGATTGCCAGAGGTAATGTTTCTAGAAAGTTATAAAGAGCTTGGTTCAAACAAACTGGTATTAATGAGGTCCTTTTGTACAAATTCTCCAAACAAGGCAATTAGACTGAAAAATTTCTTAACTAAAACTCTTTAGCCTGAACAGTCTGCACTGTCGAGCAGCTGAGCCATCTACCCACTGCTCCAAAACTCTGTATAGCTGATGGGGGGAAGGAGGACATTGTTTTTTGTTTCAAAAATCACCTTTCAAGTGTTTAACTAATTGTAACATATTATCTGCAATTTTAGGCTATGTAGCCTAAATTGGTTTCACACCAGAGAAGAAAAACAGGATCATGAAAATAATCTGTGGTATTGAACTATTTTTTTCTAAGGTATTAAATATGTCCACCTCGTTTCTATTTTCTAGCTATCTAGCTATATCTATCTATCTATCTATCTATATATGTTAAGGTAGAAGATTTGAAGTTAGTATTAAACTGTATTATTACAGCATAACATTAAGTTTTACTCAAGTCATTTCAGGTCATTTGTGTACCTTGTTATTAAAAACTGCTTGACCTCACAATCTATACAGCCAACCTTGGTACTAAAAAAGTTCAGCATTATAAAACTTTTCTTAGTGTCTAAACTAAATATCCCTTCTCCAAATTTAAATCCATTTTTTCTTCCCTTTTCCCTTTGGATATGGGGGAGACTTTTTAGCAAACATGGAGTGTCCTCCAGTTTTCCAGCTCTAAACTGGAATCTCAATTTTGTTTTGGCCTTCTTTTGTGGAACCTTCTTATGGAGCTGTCATTATTCTTTTCCTGTCACTTCGAAATCTCTTTGCTACCAGTTAGTTGAAATGTGGTACTCACAACTGGATATAACACACCATCTTCTTGGTGTGATTTGCTTTAGGGACAAAGAAGTCTGATTCTCCTTGTCAGTATGATAGTGGAAGGACAGAATTATACTGATGCACGTTCAGCTTGCAAGATATGAGGATCTCCCACAAAGCAGTTGGTCACCACTGTGTCTTTGTGCAGAGGATTGCTCCTGTTTAAGTGCAGAAGCAGCCTGTACATAATAATTGCTATGGATANATGCAGAAGCAGCCTTATGTACATAATTATTATGTACATAATAATTGCTATGGATAATAAATATCCACTTGACCCTGTTCATCAGTGGGATTGCAGCTCTTTCGGGTTCTGAGTTTTGCACTCACCTGTATTTCTACCTTTTTGATATCTAAAAATTTGCTTATAAGACAGTGTCAGAGAACACCTGGTTAGGCGCTAAAGGCCTTACTCAGAGTGTGGATATGCATATCTGCAGATTCCAATACATCCTCAGGCGTTTTGCCCTGTCACAGGAGGAGTTTGATTTGGTGTTATTAGGAGAGTTTTCTGTCAATTGCATACTTTTTGATAATACTCTTCATTTTTTTCTTCCATATCTTTACAAAAAGTTCATTGGATTATTTTTGGAGATAGTGTAGCACAATATATATATAATCTTCTGGTTCTTCTTCACTCCATTTTAAAGACAGCCATTATTTTATCCTCTGAAACCTTATGCTTCTCAGTTCTCTGATCCACTTTATCCAATCTTTATCCAATCACATTATCCAATTCTTTAAGCTTATTATCATCAGCTTTATTCTTTAATTTCTTACCATTTTTTCCCTTTCTCTAACAATTTTTGGTGGTTTTAATTCTCCTAGCTCTCTGTTTATTACTTTAATTGAAGAACAAAAGGAAAGAAATGTTGAAATTTTCACAGTAGTTTCTCATGGCTTGTCATTTCTCATGTAATCTGTAGCAGATTTTCTTCTTGCAAAATCAGTAGAGTAAGACTTTCCTTGGTATTTTCCCTATCCTACCAAGTAGAGGGGAAAAACTGCCCCTCCTCAAGTTTGTTGAGAAGAACAGGCCATGAATCAGTAGTAGCTGGACAACTGGAAAACCTCTCAGGGTGAAAATTTAGATATCTACATTATAGAAATTTATTCCTGTCTCATCAAGAAACATTGCTACCTAACAATTGTAACCAACAGCGTTGCAAAGAAAAAAGCTATTAAGCTATTCACAAATGCTATGAAGCATTTTTGGAATTCCGTCACATGAAAGCTAAACAAAAAACTTCTAAAAATGAAAAAGGCTACAATCATTACCAAAGTAATTAATTGCTATTCTAAATGGTGGAACTGATGAAATCTACTATCCATGTAAAGGAGTCGAAGAAAAATAGATGGCTAATTGGTCTGACCAATAATGCATATTTAAGAAAACCAAACTCAACAAATTAATAAGAAAAAAAAACCCCCAAATTCACAACGTCGCAGTAGAGTATGAGTGCAATTCACACTAAAACTTATGCAGCAAAAACACACTGGATTACAAAAATATGGCTGAGAATGGGAAAGCAGCATGACAGAGCACAGTTGCCAAGAGCTGTGTTGGTCCACAGACAAGTGTACACTCACTGACCTCTTACTGCAGTGCCTGTTCATGGGAACACGTGAAGTTTGCAGTATGACCTCACCTAACCAGTAGAACCAGTGAGTTATTGTTGCAGGAAACACATTCTGGGTGGCAATGGCCATAATAGGATGCAGAAAGGGCAAATGGCAGCTTTTTAGATGGTGTAAGAGTATGTAGGAGCAAAGTACCTCTAATGCTTTCCTTCCTCTTTTGTTTACTCAACTGTTTTGTGGAAGGCAAATTTCTCTCTGACAAAGTCAAATTTGTCTCTGACAAAATTATTGCCTCACAGTTATGGGTTTTTTTTCTTGGAAATTCTGCATAGTTTTATTTTTATTATTAGGCTTAGTGGAAAATGATACAAAAATCTCACTTCCAAAGAGATATGAATTCATGCTTCACAACTCAGACCTGTCTGTAAATTCATAATTAATAACATAGTTCCTCCATTTCTCATCTTTGCTGCTTTTTGAGTTATAGCAGTGTTCATCTTATCTCCTCTCTTCAACCTTATGTTCCATTAAGAAGTTTCTTGTGTATCCTAACATTGATTCCATAACTAGAGATGAAGCAAGAATTTAAGCACTTTTCTGAATTTTTCATGTTGCAGAACCATCCACTAATTTTATCTGCTACAGAACTCAGACCTGTTCAGAATATTATTCATAAAATTTCACAAAAAGGACTGGATAAAAGCCCAATATTTTTATAACATCTCTTACTAATTCCTTGTGTTGGATTCTATGAATTCTGATAAATAAATTTTCATAGAGAACAACATAATTGAAATGGGTTTTCAGTGAACCTATGCATATCCAGATTTTAAATATAACCCTCAGGTACTTACAGATTTTGAGCTGCAATGTAATTTATACCTGTATTTTGCAGAACAACAATGGCTTATTTTAAACAATGTATGTGCTATATAACACACATATCTTTGCAAAGTGCACATTAAAAATAATATAAATATGCCTAAATGATATGTTGGTGCATATTTTTATGTATGATTGTGTTTGTGCTTATGTTTATATTTATGTTTAAATTTAGTTATTAATGTTTTTATAAAATTCCTTTCCTCCACACCATAGTTTCTACATTTTTATTGTGCAACAGTTTCTTATAGTTATTTTGTTGCTGCCAGTGCAGATTCAGGCTAGAATACAGACAATATAACATCTATGTATATTGTTGTGCCTAACAGTGACTAAAATGAGTTTACTTAGCTATGACTTTAGGGGGAAAAAGGCTCCATCTTCAAATCAGAGCAGTTTTTTATTATAAGATTATTGCATCCTTTTATTAATTCTAATGATAATTAAATCATAACATTCCTGTGCATCAACATTTTTGGTTTCTAAAACATAAGATGTTTTTCATTAACTTTCTCTGTTGTGATTTCACAAATACCTGAGGGGAGCTGGTTTTAATTGTTGCATTTTCAAAAGCTAGAGAAATACTACCCCTGTTATGTGTAAACACAAGTGCACTGTTGAAAAAAGCGGCTCCCTTAATGACAGCGGTTTTTCAAGTATCACTCAGGGACTTGGTGAAACATTTGCAAGGTGCTGCGTTACATAGGGGGAGTTTTGTGAAAACAGCACAGAGCTGTAGCCTTTCTTGGTCCTGTATGAAGCACAACTGCACTTGTATAATATAATCCAAACTATTTACAGTGGTTTTGACCATATAGTTATACTTGGGTTGTCCTATTCACTGTTTCAGGCTGGGCGCTTAAAATCCTCTCCTGAGGCAAAAGTGGCACAAGCCTGATTGCATGAAAAGTCAGATACCTCTCAGGCCTTCACTGTGAGCAACACTGTGTGCAATTACAGCTCCATTAAATAAACCCCAGGGAATTGGTATTAAAATCGTTTTTTAGCAGGATTTGCATTTTTAGGCCTAGATGTGACTGTTTTATGTTGCAAAGCAATAAAAAAGTATCTGGCTAGCGACTCACAGATTTGATTTGTTTATTCCTGTCTTGTATTGAGGCCAACTACATGATTTGAATAATCCTGTATCAACAAAAACTTGGTTCATAGCACAGAAGGGTCAGGCACTACTTAGTGAACACATGCAAGTCTCCTCTCAGTCTCCTCTCAGTTCCTCGTGTTGGAACTGTACTAAAATTCTATGGCCAATTTGCACTTTGTGTAGAAATACAGCAAAAGACATGAGGGAAGAATATATAACTCTTTTAATGCTTTATAGCCTTTTTACATGAGACTATCATGGGGCACATCGTAATACAGACTTTCAAGAAGCTCCACACCAATTCAAAAACTACTATGTGATATCTATCTCAGGGCAATTTATTTGCCTTCATTTGCCACGGTGATATAAATTTGGGGAATGTTAGTAGAAGCAGTTACATGATTTTAGGAATCCCTCAGCATCATAAAACACAAAACTTCCTCTTGCAAAGTAACAGTGCCTATGTAAAGTTGATTTTCATCATGAGATACATTTATCATGGCTTATATAATGGCAATTAAAAACAAAATAAGGAGAGAGGGGAGAAAATATGCCCTGGAATACGTGAAACTGCAGCACTTCTCATGACATTTTTATGTCATGCATAATTGTCATTGTTTAAAAATTATTTTGCATACTCTATCATATGTTTTAATTACTTACTTTAAAGCCAAGGCTAACTACTTCTTCTGTAATATTATATTAATATCCCCTTTTTAGTGCAGGCATAGATTATTGGAAAAAATGTATATTCTACTTGTGATAACTTGCCCTATTAACTATTAAAATCTAATCAAAAAAGTTTTCATTTGAAAAACAAACAAATGAAAGCATAAAGAAAAGAAGCTGGTTTTTCAAAACTAGAAAAAATTCATAATAAACAACGATAAGAAGCTGCAAGCAACATGTCAAATTGCAAAAATGTAAGAGGAAGAAGGTAGAATTTAGAACTACATGAAAAGGAGGAGGGATAGCAAAGAGAACAGCTAAATACTACATATTTTTAAATACTCTTATAAGTACGTCCAAGATTTGCAGAGAGAGAATGAAACTCAATTTGTAAATACTTTCCCTGGCTAGAGGAAGTTGTTCAGACATGCAAATCTCTCAGTTAATTTTTAGTTCTTACTATGTTTTCCTGCAGTCGAGAAGACCTTCCATTTTGTTCATGTCTTATTGTTTATTACAAATGTTTTCTCGTCTTTATTTTAAAAATTAATTTAAATAGCAGGCAATATAAACCTCAGTATTGTCTATAACCACTGAAGTGTTTGATTAAATCTTGTGTTACTCCAGAGCTTTGCCCTTCTGGAGGAGTGCAGCAGGAGGATGGCGTTTCCTTAGCTCATGGCGCCGCGGCTGTAGAGAACCAGGAGGTGCTGTGCAGCAATAACTCACTGAGCAGGTCTCTGTAAGGACTGGGCGGTATCATTCATACGTGATACAGTCAGTGCATTCTTCTGCAGAAAGCACAGATTGTAAAGTGAAATGGCAGTCTGAGAGATCACCTGCTTTAGCCCACCCCATCTAATATGCCCATCATTTCTCGTAGCACTCTAACCTGCAGGTACAGCCCTTATCCTTTTTTGTCATTGAAAGTTACTACATCAGGCTGTGGTACAGTATGTCCTTCAGATTCATTTTTGTGGAAATACTGTCTGCTCGATTATTCCCCAATTTATACCTATACTTCTGGTTATTCCTACTTATTTGTGGAAATCATACTGGTTCCTGTCGAGTTCAAATGATATTCAGGTGATTCCAACTATAATCGTATCCTCAAAAACACTAATCTGTCCCCTTTTTTGTGACATCTATTGGTTTATAAGCAAGTCTTTTATCCAGTTTTGCCACAGAGAAGCTACTAGGGAAGAAAAAATACAGTACAACTGAGGAAAGAAAAAACCCCAAACCCAACAACCCTTATTGTAGTCTGCCTTGCCAAAAGAATGTCAAAATTTAAATCCTTTTTTTTTTTTTTAATGAAAGAGAAGATCTGTCTTTTTATTGAGGAAAAGAACTTTTTTGATGAACATAGAGAAACGTAGACCAGGATAACTCAGGCTGGACCTACATTTATCTGTAGATACACAAACCCTACTAAATCTCACTTCCTTTAGAGACTGGATTCCAGAGTGCCTTAGGTAAGCACTACACTTGCAATAATAAAGTTTTTAAAATCTCTGACGTATCCAAACTTCCTTTTCTGAGTCTTTGGAATAAAATAGCAGGATCTTTAGGTGTCACTCAGCTTTGCAAGAACATAGTTAACACCGAGAACTCCTCCCGTAAGGGTTTCAGATAGTGAAGGATAAGAAATATCTATTTACATAATAGTATAATTTATTTTTCTAGTAGGGCAATAAAAATTTTCCACTAATCCTCTATTTTAGAAAATGAAATGCTAAAAACTATGGCTCCTCTTCATCAAAGTGAAATGCAGTTTTATATAAGCTTCATTTCTTAAAAATTGATACAAGGAAAAAACTGTAGAAATGTCTCTCTGTCATCTTCCATTAATTCCATGACATCTGAATTCACTCAAATTTTGTATCCTTGTTTTACATCCATACATTCTAAACCCTCTCTTTTTGATCTATCAGTATTAGAGCTTTGGAAACTCTCTTACCCTCTCAGTTAAACACATGAATATGCTCATACATGGGCAGTGTCACTCAACCTTAAGGAAAATAAGATAATTATTTCCTTTATCACAGTCAGCAGGGTGTGACTACACAGAGAATCAAGTCACATGAAAAAGACCACATTTTTACACAGTCATTGAAGTAAGATTTCTTTCTGGAGATCCAATCCAAAACTTTACAGTGTTTCAGACCTGGCCTAAGAGCACAAAGGCGACTCTCTTCACTTCTCTTTTTATTTTTTTTTATTAAAAGAAAACTGTGTAACTACCCTTTTTATACAACATTTTATGTGAATGAACATTTCTGAACTACATTCCTCAACAGATTCAACAATAAAACTTTTATTAATTATTAATTTGGCAGCTTTTATAATACAGATTTTCATAATCTCTACATTTTATGGTATTGCATCTTTTGAAATCTTTAAAGCATGCCAGAAATCAAGCTTTTATAATAGATATCTTTTGTGACACACAGCAAAAAGGACTCTAGATTTTCAGAGTTTAATTATACAAATTTCTCTTAAAATTCAAAAGATAAAAGTGTATTAAAATTAGCATATCCATCAGGTTTCTGCATTTCAAAAACTCTACTTTTAAGAGTAACCCTGCATTAGACAGATAACAGGAAATTTCTTCGGTGTCTTTGTTCCCAAAAATTTGGTCATTACATTTAGAAACCTGACAGACACAAATACTGCTAAAGGATAGTGAAAGGCAAAAGATTTACTGCTGCGGGGTTTTGTGCGATACAGAGGAGGCTCATTGCTTTTGAAGGGATGAGGATCTGGGCCCAAACAAAAATCAACCAAAATGCCGGTGGACCTCAACAGGCGGGAACAACAGGCTTTCGGATTAGAAACTTGATGAAAATGTTCTTGTCACATCTGCTTCATTTCTGGCTATTGCACTGTATATTTTTCTATCAATTTTGAGACTGAGCATATTAAAAAAGGAAGGATACCCCAAGGCATTTGCAGTAGCAAAGTCAGATAGGCTTGGGATTTCCTAAGATTCATTCCGTACCGAGAATCCAGAACTTTTGGCTGAATAAACATCCTCTGTTTGTGGATTGAAATTGGTAAGGTTGCAGAAGCACGTCATCTTCCCCAAAAATATTTGCGTTCAAGAAAACCCAAGCTTTTATTTCCACAGAGAACCTGTCATGACATCTTTGTTTCTACTTCCAGCAAACCTTTCCAGATGAAATCAATTCTGGACAAACAAAAATAAGCAAATTTCTCTAACAGCAGGTGATTTGCACATTGCTTAGCATAGGCTCAAGCACACACATTCTCCTCAGTGCATGTAAAATATCTTAGATGCTAAAACTTAGCTGGGCTCGCTGTCATCAGGTAACTTATGGAAAAATGAAGAACTCATTTGTCTCTTGACAGGTAACAGATGAAACATTTCAGTTCCTTTAAGGGAAGAAGCTAAAATGGTTTTGCACTAAAGAAAACCTTGCACTACTTATGAGGGATAAATTACTAGCTACTTATACACAAGTAAAAATTTGAAGTAAACTTTAGCAATTCTTCGAGTCTCTTATGATGATAATATCCTTTTCTGCCATCTGTGCCATTGGCATATTGTTTATAATTATGGGAAAATATGTTGTGAAGAGATCTCATTGCTAAAAATGATGGAAATACCAGGGAAAATGTTTTTCATTGTATGTCAGTAAAATTGTGCTCTTACTTTTTTTGAAACCTTATCAGACAACACTGAGAGTAATGCATCTGAGAGGGATGAGAAAATCCCTTTTTTTTTTCTGCTAAATAGACTCCAAAATAAATTAATATTTATTAAGTGTGATGGTAAGTTACTGAATTTACATTGTTATTTTGTGGGTCCTAACTGTTAATAGTTACTTTGTAGTGAATAATTGTGGGGACCACATTTAAGCATGAAAAATTGCAAATCTAAAATTACAAAATCTAGCAGAGAAAATGCATCAGACCTTTGATGGACTTGTCAACAGGAAAACAACAATGAATCTTCTACTAATATGTAATTGCGTTAGAACGGCACCAAGAAGACTGTGAGGGAATATTCAAGGTTAATAATATGGCTCCAGGACAAGCCCTCTGCCTCAGTTACATCCTTGATTGGAGAAAATAGAAAGAAATAAGCCTTGACTTAGTGAAACTGTGCCCAGGATCAGACCCTGACATGAATCCAGCTTCAGACTTGCCAGGAGACTCCAAGACTTGCAGAGTAGACTGCAAGCCAACCCCAGACCACAGGGACCCCTCGGGATTTCTTGTGCCCCGTTTGAGTCCTGAACTGGAACCTTATTCTTTCCAGACAGAGCTCAAATTGAGGTTTACTTTCTCTTTCTTGAGCTCTTTTTCCTTGGTATTTGGGATTTTGCCCCGGTTTGAGACAATATAAGGACGAAAACTTTTCAATTGTATGGGCTCCTCTTGTGGTTTTAATTTCCTTTTATTTCCTTTTGTTTTCTTTTGTTCCTAAGACCGGTACTTTGAAGTGATTATTTTGATTTCACTTGATTGAAACTCACTCTTGAATGAAATAGGATATATTTTAGATTTTGGGTTAGATTAGAAAACATTCTTTTAGGTAATAATTTCTGTATTAGTCACAGTACTGATTTCACAGCCTAAATTTTTCTTAGTGCAGCTTACAATGACATCTGTCTCTGTCTCATATGTGTTTGGTTTGACTTGGGTGCAGACATCTTTCCTTCCAGGACAATAGTCAAGAGCAGATCACTGGAAATGCAGTACCTGTCCAGCAAAAAGCACATAGCAGGAAGTGGAACCAGGCACCTTTAAATGGACCTGATCATTAGTGTGTGCAAGCAGAGAAACCTGGCACTGAAAGGCTGTAGTAGTTTCTTGCTAAAATTTAAAATAAAACAGGTGGGACATTGCTGCCATTTGATTTAAAAGAAATGTAGACATTTCAGCCACTGCTTATTGGTTCTGTCACTTAACTGTTCATGTTCATTTTAAATAAATACATCTGTCTTAGATTACATAGCAACATCTTATAATGGATAAAATGTGGTTGTGTTCATGCTATAATTAATAGGAGTGGAGCAGGCTCAGTTAAACTTCATAAACAGAAAATTAGAAAACTCTAATACACCCAACTTTAAACTAAAGTATGTATTTAGAATGTGGTAAAAGTTCCTTGAAAAGGTATATTATAATCTCCTTCAGTATGTTATTTCTCAATATCTTGCTTATGCTCTTACTTTCTCACTTATTTTTTTTCCTTCAGTTCAAAGTATTTTAGAGCATCAGAAGATTGCCTTGAATCTCACTGGTAGAAATTTTATAGCGGGCTGTGCACTGCCTGTGCTGGTGCTAAAGGGCACTTGGAGGTGCTTGGAGGTGCACAGACTGCTGGGAGAGCAGGGGAGGGTGCAGTCACATCCACTAAGCTCTAGATGAGAGCTTTATGGAATAAACTGTGTCTCCTAAAGTGCTTTCAGGCTTTTCTGCAGACAACACTCCAGAGCAGACCCAGGGAGCACATGGCATGTGCAAGCAGGACACAGTCCTCACATTTGTGCCCTGGCCCTCTCTAGTGAAGCACAACCAGTTAAGACCTTCTCTAATAGCAAGGTCAATGGAAGTCTAAAGACTCTAAGACTGAAAAATAACCTTCAAAGTTGATTCAGCCAAATGTCTGCGCGTGTGAGTGGGTGTGTGTGCAATCTGATCTGAAGCCAAAAGAAAACACTAACATCTTAAAATAGGTTTATAAAACACCTGGAAATGGAATAACTTATTATCTTAGTTTAAAAGACAGATATCTGCCAGGGAAGGTGGGATCCTTCCTGGGAGGGGAGAAATTACCCCTACCCCCTGAATTAGAGTACCTCTGGAAATTAAGAGGCTTTCTGAGCACAAATGTGGGAAAAGAAATAAGAGTCCCTTACTAAACGTGTATCTATGACACAGTAGAAC